>QAOC01035372.1:26161-54825 GCA_003255005.1 Begonia fuchsioides | reverse complement strand
CACTTTCTAATTGCTCCTCTACTTTAAATTACAAAATCATATTTGTATCTAATAATATTCTTGGACTAAGGTTTATTCAAATAATATCATTGATTAAGGAGAAAATCTAGTGAAGGTGGCATATTCTTTAAGCATAAAGTGTAATTTTACTTGCTATCATTTTGATGCTAATTTCTCTAACCCTAGCTTTTTCATCTTTAGCATTTATTTAAATATTTTAATTATCTTAAAAGTAAGCAATTTTCTTTTCGGGTATTACATCCTTATACCATCTCAAATGTGTTAGAGATGGACATTTTAGATTTTGTAATAATTGTCTACTTATTTTCTTTTGATTTTTCCAATTTCCAAAATGCAAAATTATTGTTTGAACCAAAGTATAAACTACATCCTCTTGGATAGTAGTATTTTGGTCTTCTATTTTTATTATTTTTTAGCAGATAAAATTTCTGCTTTTTGTATTTCGGTAAGGATATTATCCCACAAACCTTTAAGGGTGCCAGTGAAACCAGTAGTTATAAAAATAGCTACTTGTTTATCACTGTTTCCGTATTTTTTACAGACAGTGCTATACATCATCATTTGATGAATTAATTCAAAAATTTGGTATTCAGATTTACCGTCTATATTCCATTCGTAAATGGTTTTACCATGAAATGATTTTTGAGATTGAAGAAAATCTTCTTCATATAAAATATCCATTGGAGTAGGACGTGGATAGTAATACTTACTATGCAATCCATCCCAATTTCTTTTGGATTCTTTTGAAAATCCAATTTTATTAATTTGGACTTCTTTATTATTTGAAGTATTATTTTGTATTTCTTCAAACATTGCTTGAGTTTGAAGAATTTCGTTTTCTGTATTATCTTCAGAAGATGAAGAGTCATCTGTACTAGAAGATGGTTTATTGAGAACATTAACAGATTCATAATCTGTATTATCTTCTTTAGAATATGATAAAGTATTTTTAGTAGAAGATGCTTCATTGATAGTATTTAGAGATTTTTTTTTCTGAAATATCTATTTGATGAATCCTTTTTCGGATTTCTTCTATTATATCATTTTTTATATTAGCATTATTAGCTAATTTGAAATCTTTTACCGGAAGTCGAGGTTTTAGATTGGTTTCACTTTTAATTGGGTAATTTGGAGGTTTGGATTCTGTTTTTAAAGAATCTAAATTTTCCTCTCTTCTTGTTAATTGTTTTCTTACAATTTGTAAGGAAAGATTTGTATAATTGTTTTGTTTATATATTTTCGAAAATTGATCGTCGCTTTTAACGTAAGCTGAAGCTTCTAATTCTATTGGATTATTAGAAGTTGATGCAGAAGATATTAATTTTAAAGATTCTACTGGAGGATATTGAGACGCAATTGATCTGCCGTCTACTGTCATCCAGTTTGAATTAAGGAATTTTGAACTTGAATTGAAGGTCTGTCTTCCGAATTAAAGTAATAACCATAATTACCACTGAACCAATGCGTAAAATGAATTTGTTTCTTTTGAATTATTAGATAAGCATAATATTCTTGCTTAAAATGTTCTAATTGAACTTTATTAAATTTATTAAAGTACCATTTCCTAAAAATTGAATTCTTAGGACTTTCAAATTCTTTATTAAGAAAAGGTTTATTAATTGTAAAATCCATAAAGCAGTTAAAGGGTGAAATTATTAATTTCACTAACTGTTGGAGAATTATTTTCTCCATAAATTCCGTGAGGTATTTGATTTTTAGATATCGTAATACCTTCTAAATTTACTTCTAATTCTGAAGACTTATCTTCTAAATCTTCTAAGTCTTGTAAATTTTTATTAATACTTTTTCCTTTGAGATTAAAGGAAGTACTAGGCATCCTACTCGTAGAATGTCTAGATGTCTTAGGAATTGAAATCGAATAAGGTAATTTATTCGACGAATAAGATCTTAATAATGGTTTGTTAAAGTTTATATTAACTTTACCATCAAAAAATTCTAGAATACTTTCTATCAAAAAATTTGATTTCGGTTGTAAAGGAATCGCGTTATTAATTATCCAGCTTTCTGGAAATTCTATTTCATCCCAAGTTATTAACCTAGGGGCTGCTACATTCGAAGTAGTTAAATTGGTATCAATTAATATCGTTTTTCCTAGAGGACTTATTTCTCTTATTTGAGGAGCTAAAGTATTCATTACCGTATAGTAAATTTTGTTGATTATTGCTATAGTTTATGATCCGTATTCAAAATTATAACTTTTAGTTAAAAATTGAAGGTTTAAAGATTTATTTAAATTTCTATCACTCAAAGATAGAGTTAAATTCAGATAGAGATTAAAATAAACTGGTCCGTGACACAGACTAGTTTCAATTACTCTCATTAATGAAGGAGTCCAATCTAAACACCTAGCATCTCTAAGTGTAGCTTGGATACATGCATTCATACCTAACAAAGTTAAAAGTTTAAATGTTATTTGTACACATCCGATATGCATAAATTTATAATTATTTTTATAAGATATTAAATCTTGAGTTTTAATTAGATTTAAAATTTCATCGTTATTTTCCAAACAGATTGTTTGTTCCATGGATTTAATTACCATTTTTGCCTTTAAATTAAACATACCAATTTTATAAATTGTTTTTGGTTTAATTGTTGGTATTGACCATTTATTTAATTGATTGAAAATTTCATATTTTTCCATTGTCGAATTCTTTATATTAAAAGACGATGACGATATTGAAGACATTAAAATATTTAAAGCCAAAATTCAGCAGTAGGTAAAAGAGAGAGAGGGATGAGGATCTGATAGTCTAAGATTAAAATTCAACTGAAAATATTGAGGATATGAATATGGTGGTAGTCCGTGCACAAACAAATCTTGAGAAAGGCGGTAGTCCGGACAAAAGTTAATTGAAATAAATTCCTTAACCATATTACCTAGAAGAAATCTAGATCCAAGCAACTGAAGAGTCGAATATTAAAGAAACATATCTGAAAGAAATCTCTGAGTCAACGAACAATTACTGGACATTTAAGAAATTTAATTGATTATGATCTTTGAGTCAACAATAGCAAGGGCATAAAGCTCTAACAACGCCTACTCGGCTTAAATGAGCTACCCATTTGCGACCTGTAGAGATCATGGATCATTTAAATTTTCTTAATTTCCAACCGCGACTTGTAGAGATAAACAGACAGATATGAGAGATTAAATTCGATTCTTCTGCTCGATAAAGATTCTCTTTTAGGTATATAGATTAAGAAAAATTAACTCAATTATCTCATAATATAAACAATATAAATCACTGAAGTTTAAGCATGTTGAATTTAAATGGAACAAAGTTCATGAACACACTTTCAACCTTCTAAAAGATAGCACCATTACTTGTGTTATCTAATTTTGATAAAGTATTTGAAATTGAATGTGATGCATTGGGAAAAGGTATTGGTGGTGTTTTAATGCAAGATTCAAAGCCAGTTGCTTACTTTAGTGAAAAACTTAATAGAGCCGCTTTAAATTATCCAACATATGACAAGGAGTTGTATGCTTTAGTGAGGACTCTACAAACATGACAACATTATTTGTGGCCAAAAGAATTCATTATTCATTCTGACCATGAAAGTTTGAAGCATTTGAAGTCATGAGGAAAATTACACAAAAGGCACTCCAAGTGGATGAAGTTCATTGAAACATTTCCATATGTTATAAAGTACAAGAAATGTAAGTAAAATATTGTTGCCGATGCATTATCTTGAAGGTACGTACTGCTAACGTCCTTACAATCTAAATTGCTTAGATTTGAAATAGTTAAAGAATTATATGAAGCAGATTTGGATTTTGGTGAAATTTGGAAATTTTGCTAAAAGATTGCATATTTAGATTATTATAGACATGATGGTTATTTGTTTTAAAAAGATAAACTTTGTGTTCCTAAATGTTCATTAAGAGAATTATTTGTTAGGGAAACTCATGCAGGCGGATTAATGAGACATTTTGGAGTGAGCAAAACCTTAACTGTTTTATGTGAGCACTTTTATTAACCAAAAATGAGACATGATGTGCAAGTTATTTGTGATAAACGTATGTGCAAGTTATTTGTGAGCACTTTTATGAACCAAAAATGAGACATGATGTGCAAAACCTTAACTGTTTTATGTGAGCACTTTTATTAACCAAAAATGAGACATTTTGGAGTGAGCAAAACCTTAAATGTTTTATTTCTAAGTCCCTGCCATTCAATTTCCTCCTAATGGACATTTTCTCAATACAAGGTGTTCAGTTTCCTCCTTCAACTTCCTTCATCGAGGTCAGGCACCTTGATGTTTACTCTGCATCCACACTTGCAAGGATGGGATTAGCCCAGGATGATGATGGAGTTTGGCATTACAAGAAAAACATGCCACCCAAGTCTCCCACTTCCTCTTCAAGAAATGACCCACCCTTGACATCAGACGAGCTTCACATTCCACCAGAGCATCGGCCTGCTCGCGAGAAACAATTCTCTTCCTCCATGATTGAGGAACGACTTGATATGCTCACAGGACTCATCTCAAACTTAGCATCCTCAGTTGAGTCATTACATCATGAGGTTGATAATCTCCAGAAACAAGTTGATGCTTGGGACGACTACTATGAAGACGAAGAAGAACATGAAAAGGATGATCCAAGATCTTCAGCACTACTTACTCCTTTTTCAGCTGAGCCAGATGTCACACCGGCTCGTGATCCGGTCAAGGAGCATCTTCCTGAAGTGGGGAAGGTGTTGATTCCCTCCTCCACTGGAACTCTGATTCTTGATTCCCCATCCTCCTCACCGATTACTTTTCCATCCTTAGATGACGAGGCATTAAGAGGAGAAAAGGATATCTAAGTAGATATTGTTTAAATCTCTTTTAGACTTTGAATCTTAGCTTTACTTAGTAATTCATCTTTTGTTCACCTCTCCTTGTACGTAAACAATATTTTTTTTGTGTGATTCAATGTTCTATCTTTGTGCTCTACTGCTCTATTCTCTTTGGTGCTTATATTTTTTTTTATAATGTCAATGGGGGAGAATAAGTGACTATGTATGGGGGAGCTTTGAATATCTATAAAACATGCATGCATATTGTATGGGGGAGTAAATTTATCTTTCAATTGTTTTGTCATCATCAAAAAGGGGGAGATTGTTGGCTTTAAATGTTTTAAAGTAATCAATTATTTTTTATGATAACTATGTTAATTATGTATGAAAGATAAAATCAAATACGTCTAAGTCTAGCAAGTGCTGCAGAATTAGGTAAGTTTTTTTTAAGGCTTATGTCGACCGAACTGCTCAATATGTCGACCGCACGGATAACAGAACAGTTAGAAGTGTCGAAGAAGAACTTATGTCGACAGGTAAGAAGTTTTGTCGACCGCTCAAAGTCCAGAGAAGAATCATATGTTGACCGCCTATCAAGTATGTCGACCGGTTGAAGACAATTAAAGTTCAAGACATTGGATCGTATGTCGACCGGACGAAACTTATGTCGACCGCTTGTAATCCAGAGACAAATTGTCTGTCGACCGTTAGAACATCTGTCGACCGTTCAAGTTTCCAGCGGAAGAAGTAATTAGAAGTTATGTCGACAGTTAAAGAACTTATGTCGACCGGTTAAATTCCAGAGAGTTTTCCATGTCGATCGCCCAGAATAGATGTCGACCGAAGAACTTCGAGATACTGAAGTTATGTCGACAGCTCCAAAGTTCATGTCGACCGGTCAAGACCAACGACAGGAAAATTCTTCAACGGCTACTTCCTTATGAGTCTCAACGGCTATCTCTATGTCGACAGCCCCCGAAGATATGTCGACAGCTCCGAAGTCTGACAGACGGAAAATCTATAAATTGCAGACGAGAAGCCAAAAGAAAAACCAATTTTTGAGAGAGAAAAGCACGTCCAATCTCTGCCAAAATTTCTAGTTAGCTTTTCTCTTACTCTCTCTTCATTGTAAATCATAAAAGATCATTCTCATTGTGATCGAGAGAGTAGTTTTAAATCATTCTCGAAAAACTTCAAATTATTATTTTTGAGAAATTGTAAAGGGGTGACGCCTATCATAAAGAAGAGTCATTTGTAAGGTTTGATTGACACCCGGAAGTCAATCATAGTAAAGTTCGAGGTAGAGAGGAAAGATCTTCAAGGAGCAACCTTGAAGCGCGGACGTAGGCAAGGTTGGCCGAACCGCGTTAACAATCTCAGTGTTATCTCTCTTTCCCTTAAACTATTTAATTATTGTTTGTGCCTAGTTATTTAATAGATAACTAAATTTAGAAGAGAAATCAAGAATTTGCATTAATTCGTTAAAAATATCTATTAACCTAATTCCCCCCCCCCCCACTTAGGTTAAACACGATCCTACAATTGGTATAAGAGCAGGTGACATAGAAAGTTTCTGTAAGTTAAACATACGTGTGTGATCATTTAAAATGGCCTTCTCTATGAACAACTCACACACTGAGGGGCAATCAATTACTAGACCCCCACTTTTTGATGGAAATAACTATGCTTATTGGAAAACTAGGATGATAATTTTTGTCCAAGCTATGGACTATAGTGTATGGAACATAATTGAAAATGGTCCATATATACCAATTAAATTTGAGAATGGGATTAATATTCCATTAATTGAATATGGTAATGTAAGTGCCACTATGTTAGTGACTTATCTTTGTATGATGCATGAGATTCGAGGATGAATCTTTTTGAGGAAGGAGGGAATGATTCAAATCAAGTGATGACACAAATCAATCCCAAGGAGAAACACCAATTGCAAGGAATTGGAGGCCCAATGACAAGGTCAAGAAATAAGAAAATGGATGAAGGTTCTATGTTGTTTAGTGGAGGAAATTGAAATGAAAGAATTTATTCAACATCAAAACAAAATCCTTATTATGTTAAGTGTTGAAGAAGATATTGATATCAAACAAGGTTGTCAAATACACAAGCCCAAGAGCCCAAGCCTAATACATGATATTGAAAGGACAAAGAAAATAAGAAAGTACTTGCAACTTTCCTTAAATCATACATTTACTTTACCAGCAAGAATATATTGGCAGATTCAACAATTTACCGAAGATATTTTGGCAGAATCAAGAATCTTGACATATTTGAGAAAAATCTTCCCAAAGATATTTTAGGTTTCTAATATCTTTCTATTTCTTAATTTACTTACGGTTTATGTAGCATATTGTAAAAGACACTACTTTTATGATTAATTTACCTTGAGTGTTTTGGAGAGATTTTCTCTTTGGTTCTTTTCGAAGAACTCGATCTTCATCAAGTTAATTCTTGATAGATCAACTTTGATAGCTTTGGTTCTTACCGACAAGTTTGGTCTGGGTAAAGCTCTTTGTTTGAAACTTAGGTTCTGTCACATGCCATTTTCATACTTGCTTTTTATGCATAAGAAAATACTATTTTAACATATTTTATAAAAACTACAGCAGAAGACTTAATGATAGTTAAATCCATTCCATAAGAACACCAATTAACCATATAAAATTTCTTAATCAAGCATTGTATTCGTTCAAAACATAAGGTTAATTTACAAACTTTGATAAATATGTATTGTCAATCGCTTTTAAACATTGCATATTTCAAAACATTTTTTGAAAACACTAAACATCAAAATACATATCCCACCGGTCGTCACTTAACGATCCAAGCATCAGCACCAGCTATACCTCCTCCACCACGTTGTATCAATGATAAGGAAAAACCTCCTCACCACTAATCTCATCGCCTACAATACAAAGCTTAATCTAATGAGCTTAAGGCTCAGTAAATAACCATACATGATTCCTTAATGCCTACATTAATATGCATTTCTTAAAACATGTTCCATTTTCGTTTCATTTGATTTCCTTATACTTTTACTTTGGTGTGGGCATCTGATGTGCCAACGGTATAGTACGACACAACACGAACGGTGTTGAATTGTCGAAACGAAGAACAAACTCTACAATCTTACACTTGTATTCCTCTTGCACGAAGTGGGGAAGATTGCAGCAAGTTACTAATTTCACAACTAGCAACAAGATAATAAAACTTACAAACACACGGATATTACTCACCGGGTAAATTGCAAGGCTGTTTGGAGGATTCCTCAACAAACTAAAAGCAGCAAATGCTCTCCATATTTTATGTTCAACAACCCCTTACAAAATGAGCTAAGGAAGGCTTATATAGCCTTTGAATTACAGCCATCACGTTTTTTGCTTCAATTCTAGTTAAAACATATTAACAAAAAGTATGTTGCAAAGTACTTTTCAGATGAAAAAGTAGTGTGAATGCTCATAGATGGTTTCCTCCCATTGTGGGCTGGCAGGTTGCATGCTCACACGTGATTGGAAGAGTTGGAGGGGATAAGAGGGATGTAAGCCTTTCACTAAATGGCTGCAAAGATGGTGGGCTTGCAGGGATTTTGTTGAAATCTGATTGGATGAGGAAAAAGGTGATAAAAGGCTGAAGATTATCAAAGGATGACTGAACTTTAATGTGAAAAACGGATTGGGTAGAAGGGAACAAAAGGAGACTTGCAAACTTCCATCTGATTGGCTAAAAAAAGGAGGTAACTTGGTAACACTAAAATAGTGGCTGCAAAAGAGATTGTGGGACCCAGAAGTAGCACTCCACCTCATGCTTTGTCTTAAAACATGGTGGACAACAAAAAAACGTGTGAGTTGTTGATCAAGGGAGGATTAGTTCGACCATTGTGCTTGATATTTCGATGGCTTGGCTGGACCAATTATCTTGCTGCCAAGTAATCAAATGGTATGGCAATTCCTCGTCCTTCAGGGTAGCTTCTTCATCTCCTACATTCTCCAAATATTTACCTACAAAACAAACAAACAAGTTAGTCAATTTGCGAGTCTGGCTCCTTGTGATGATTCTTCTAGGGTCCTCATCAATTTGTGCCAACAGTGGCACATCAGCACACAACGTACAGGGAGGGAAAAACACCATTTGGTCTTCTTCATGGGCAGCCCAATGAACACCATTTGGTCCATTTGGGACAGTTCATGAACACCATATGGCCCGATCCGTAAGACAGCTCATTACATCCCACCCATAGCTTGATACTTACATGCTTTATATATCGAATATTGAAGATTATGGAATAAAGGATTGGCACCGTACGGCCTCCCTCGAGACAGCCTTACTCTACTCCCTCCACAATATCTGGTTGAATTATCATGAAAACCATGCATGTAAAACATTTTCGTTCTTTTCATAAAACATGAGGCATGATCAATTGTACATTTGCATGACATACAACATTCATATAACCTATAATGATAATATTAAATTTAACTTAACATATCAATCATCAAACAATTGCAAACAAGCACACAAACAATCCCAAGAGTTTGGGTCGGCGTATTGTTGACACGCCTTGACTTCGTGAAAGCCAAATAATGTGCGCAGAAAAGTTGAAGTATCACTCGGTCTTGTTGACAAAGTGATTTGTGTTACTTGGGGCACGAAATTGAAGATGGAAATGATGAATAAAACGAAGAATGAGATGACAATACGAAATCAAATAACAACTATTGGATATGACTCACCAAGATTTGCTGTAAGAACACAAATGATGAATACCCTCGGATATGACTCACCGATCGGAATAAACAATCAACGGTTGATGCACTTGACTGATTGAATAATATGTGAAAATCACAATCAACAACAATCACTCAATATCTATTACAGATTCCAATGCCTTCTATATAAAGACTCCTAAAGATATTAATTTGTGACTCTAAAGGAAAGATACAACCTTTGAAGAGAGACAACTCTTCAAATTTACAACTCTGTAAATAGACATAAAAGAAAGACAAAACTTTTGAAGAGACATAACTCTTCAAAGTTACAACTCTGTAAATTGATATAAAAGAAAGACACAACCTTTGAATAGACACAACTCTTCAAAGTTACAACTCTGTAAATTGATATAAAATAAAGACACAATCTTTGAAGAGAGACAACTCTTCAAAGATACAACTCTTATAGGGTTACAATGTTTCAAAAGTCACCAAAGTGATATCTTTTGGAAACATTGCAATCTTATTATGACTCCAGCAAATGAAACATTACATAATATTAATATAACATGCTTATTAAAGACATATCTATATTATTCAACTTCTGGGGTTGCTTCTTCAAGAGTGGCTTATTCAAGTAACTTCTTTAGCTAAGTCCCATGTATTACATGCTTAGGAAGCTCCATGTCCATAATTGAAGGGTTCGTCTCCACATTATGCTCCATATACTTTGCTGCATAATGAACAAGTTTGTTAGCTAAAGTCTTGGCTCTTGACCTTGTAATCGCACCTTCAGGCACATCATCCTCCCCAGGTGTTTGATGATTTGTCCTCAAATAAAAAATGTTGGTCTCCTCCAAATCTTTGTCATCATACTCCTCATAAGGTGATAGATCTTGCACATTAAAAGTTGCTGAAATGTCATACTCACCAGGCAACTCAATCTTATAAGCATTATTATTAATCTGTTCCAAAACCTTGAATGGACCATCGGCTCTTGGAAGCAACTTAGACCTTCGTTGGTTAGGGAATCTTTCCTTACGTAGATGTAACCAAACTAAATCTCCTTCCTTAAAAATAATCTCCTTGCTGCCTTTGTTTGCTTGTCGTGCATATGACTCATTCTTCTTCTCGATTTTTCTTCTTACTTCTTGGTGAAAGGCTCTCACTTGTTCAGCCTTCTTTGCTCCATCAAAATTTACAACTTGTTTGATAGGAATTAGAATTAAATTTAGTGGAGTAAAGGGTTGAAACCATATACTACCTCAAATGAGGTCTGTTGTGTAGATCCATGCACACTTCGGTTGTATGCAAACTCGACATAGGGTAATTGCAAGTCCCAATCCGTAAGCCTTTTGCCAACTACACTTCCTAGTAATGCTCCCAAAGATCGATTGACCACTTCGGTTTGGCCATCAGTTTGAGGATGAAATGAGGTACTAAATAAGAGCATAGTACCAATCTTTCCTAGTGCTGGCTCGTCGAGCCTTTCAAGCCTGTCGAGCCTATTCGAGCCGGCTATGTCGAGCTTTTTTTAAAAAAATTTGACTCGAGCCGGCTATGTGCCAGTCGAGCCTGTCGAGCCTAAATGAGCCAAGCCAAACGAGCCAAACAAGAAAAAAAAATTTCGTATTTGGAAGTTGTATAACTTATTCGATATTATGTAATGACCAATTTATGCATATTGTTTTCTTCAAGCCAAAAAAAAATTTGCATGATAACATTTGTATGTATCGCCTCCACTACGCAAAAGAAACAAGAAAACAATACCATCAAATAAATATCTCAAAGAAACTCGAAGACGATAGCATCCAAAGTTCGAAACATATAATCAACAGCATGCAACATGTCTTTTACTAATCGAAATAGAAACACTGAAAGCATCCAATTTGAAATCAATTCGCAAAAGAGTTAACAATTAATACTCATGCATTGTACGAATCGAAATAGAAACACTGAAAGCATTCATTGTGCCATTAAAAAGTAAAATATGTTAGAAAAAGTTGTTTAATTGTTCAAAAAGAGTACAAAAGAACGAACATACTCCATAGGGGTATCGTCCGATGGAGGTGGACCAACTGTGGGTGAGGCTGCCAGCGAAGTACAAAAAATTCCAGCCCACTGTCGGTTTTGTGCCTCGTCGAACCGCCGATCCAATGTTGCAAGGCGGACATCCATCGTGTCAAGCCGTCGGTGGACTCTCTCAAATGAATTCTCCATTAAAAGCTTGACGTCTTCCAAAGATGCCTTGATCCGACGGGTTGTCGAAGGACGACTAGCTGCTTCAGCGCATTGTTCTTGGTCGTTGTGATACCACTATGAGGGTATTCACAACTCCAAAAATCTAAAATTCGTTTATTAAGTTGCCAATTTGCAGAGCGCTTAATTGAGATTGCATACAATCTTTCATATGCAGTTGCTCGTGATTTTTTTTGTAATGCCGATTCATTGTGCTAGTTGTTGATTCATAAGCATAATGTTTGGCACAATATTTACATAGTGCCCTATTTTCTATTGTCGTTCCTATTTTCACTTCTATTATTTGAAAATGTTTCCATATTTCCGACGTTTTCGATTTCTTTACTCGAGGGCCAGACGTGGATGCTTGTGCAGATGTGTGTGTTAATCCGACAGAAAAAGCCAGCTTCATAGGTGCAACTTCTTGCACCTCGTCGTCGGAAGATGGAAACGTTTCAAATTCTACGTATTTCGGCGGTGAATCCATAATAAATAATGACTATTTTGAACAAAAAATCTACTTAATACCGTTCGCCGATTTGTTGCTGCTTGTTAATTACAGTAGAACGATGCTTGAAGGCTATAGAGTGATTTGCATAGAGAGTTTACGTAAAAAAATTATCAGCTAACCTCTACAATTTATAGAATTCACGCATAACAGCTACATGCGGTCGACCTTCAGTTTTAAAACGGTCGACCTTACGTTACCGTTGCATATGGAAGTTATAGCCATTACATTATAACGGTCGACCTTTTTACAACTACCAGTCGACTCTTTTTTCCACGCGGTCGACACTTTCACAACAATCATGCGTATTGCGGTCGACATTTAATTAGCGGTCGACACTTAAAAATGTTCTGGAACGTATAGCGGTCGACACCTTATTTTGCGGTCGGCCATCCAAATTTACATATGCATTAAGTGTCGACCGCGTGTATACTAAGTGTCGACCGCACTACAAGTAGTCTGAGCCAACCGAGCCAGCTCTCGAGCTGGCTTTCGAGCCGGATCGGTTGGCTCGGTATTTGCGAGCCCATTAGCCAACTCGAACGAGCTGCACTCTCGGGCTCGGATCGAGCTTTTGCTCGAGCCGCTACAGTGCCGAGCAAGCCGAGCAAGCTAGCGAGCCGGCTCGCTCGTTTGCCAGCACTAATATTTACCCACAATGTCTTCCAAAAATGACTCAGAAACTTCGTGTCGTGATCCGAGACAATTGATTTAGGAATGCCGTGCAATCTCACCCCTTCTTTGAAAATAAGATCAGCAACATGAGAAGAATCATCTGTTTTAGAGCAAGGAATAAAATGAACCATCTTGGAGAATCGGTCAACTACTACTAGAATTGAATCTTTTCCCCTAGCTGTTCTTGGTAGGCCTAGTACGAAGTCCATAGAGATTTCTTCCCAAGGATGATTTGGAATTGGCAATGGCATGTAAAGACCTTGAGGAAGAGCCTTACTTTTGGCCTTCTTACATATGATGCATGTCGCTACCACCTTGTGCACATCTTTAGCCATTCTCAGCCAAAAGAAATGATCTTTTAGTGTTTCCATGGTCTTTTTCTCTCCAAAATGACAAGCCAAACCTCCACGATGAGCTTCCCTCACTAATGATTCTCGAATGTTTCCCCAAGGTATGCACAACTTTCCAAATCGAAAAAGAAACCCATCTTGTAAGTAAAATCCATTTTCAGCCTTTCCCATGCATTTCTCCCAGTGAAGTCCAAAGTCCAAATCATCTTTATAGGCATCTTTTATCCAATCAAATCCAAGAAATCTCGATTTAAGTTCAATAAGTAAGGTGTACCTTCTGGATAATGCGTCGCCCACCACATTCACATCTCATTTCTTGTATTTAATCACATAAGGATACCTCTCCAAGTATTCTACCCATTTTGGCATGTTTCCGGTTAAGCTTACCTTGACTCTTAATATGCTTCAAGGTTTGATGATCAGTATGAATTATGAACTCTTTTGGTAAAAGGTAATGCTGCCTGATGCAGACATCAAGCAAGATTTAAAAGAGATGACGGAGGAAAGCAAAGCTATGATAGGGCCAATGACTCGGGCTCAGGCAAAGAAATTTAAAGATCAAATAAGTTTATACACAAAGGATTTTCTCAGCTATCAGCCCGCACACGATCTACCCACCAACAAGATGGAGTTTGTCACAATTATTGAAGTACACAAGTAATTAACTTGTATTAATATTTACTTGTCAATATGTGAATTATGCTACAAGTTCCACTAGTGAAAGTAGGTAGGAGCTGAGGTTGTAAACTTGTACACCTCACTCATTTGTGGTAGGTAGGGTAGGTGTGAGTTTACAAGATTAGAAACTTGTACACATCACTCCTTTTGGGTAGGTAGAGTATGAGGTAACGACTTGAACACTTCACACTTTTGGTAGGTATGTTGTAGGATAAAAGGAGGTGAACTTGTACATTTGGGACAACTTGAATTGAATGAAAGTGTTATCCTTTGTGAGAGATCTTCTCCCAATTAACAAGCGTTGTTTGGTCTTTCATCGGTAAATCCAGCAACGTTATTTTCTGACTTATCAAGCGGAATTTCTCCGTTTGTGGCGTCTTCCCCAACAAAGGTTCTTCGCCGCGTCGTTGTTTTGGTTCTGTAGCTTTTCTAAGCTAAGGTTCAAATACTCGTCGGCTTTGGGTCAAGGTTTCATACTTATCCTTTCTTTATTTCAACTCAATATCCGATCACTGATCAATCCTATTCCGGGAAGGATCATATCACTGCTACACTTCCAATGCTCTCATCACTGCATAAAATTCTTTGTCATACGTCGAATAATTTAGAGTGGCTCGTTTTAGTTTCTCACTAAAGTAAGCAATTGGTTTTCCCTCTTGTATAAGGAGGGCTCCAATGCCTATTCCGGATGCATCACATTCAACCTCAAAAACTTTGTTGAAATCATGTAATGTCAATAACGGGGCATTGCACAATAAATTTTTAATGGATTCAAATGCTTCCTGAAAAGATCGACTCCGCACAAATTCTCTTCCTTTTTTAGTGCAATCAGTTAGTGGAGCCATAATTGCACTAAAAGTTTTTATGAAACGCCGATAGAAAGAAGCAAGGCCATGAAAACTCCTTACCTCCAATATGCTTTTAGGCTCGGGCCATTCCTTGATGGCTTGTACCTTGCCAATCCATTCTTAGAAATAATAAAACCAAGGAAGTGTACCTCCTTTTGCAAGAATGTGCATTTCTTAATATGTCCATAAAGTTTTGCTGCCCTTAAAGTAGTAAACAAAGCACGAAGATGTTCTAAGTGTGACTCCAAGTTCAAGCTATACACCAAGATGTCGTCAAAATATACCACAATGAACTTACCCAAGTAGTCTTTAAGCACATAATGCATGAGGCGCATAAATGTGCTAGGCGCATTAGATAAACCGAATGGCATTACCATCCACTCGTATAGTCCATACTTGGTTTTAAATGCCATCTTCCATTCATCGCCTTCTCTCATGCGGATTTGGTGATATCCGCTCTTTAAATCAACCTTCGAAAATAGTGAGGCTCCACTTAGCTCATCAAGCATGTCTTCAACTCTTGGAATTGGAAATCGGTACTTGATGGTTATTTGGTTGATGGCCCGGCTATCTATGCACATCCTCATAGATCCATCTTTCTTTGGGACAAGTAGGGAAGGAACCGCACAGGGACTCAAACTTTCTCAAATGTATCCTTTATCCAAAAGATCGTGCACTTGTTTGTGCAATTCCTTGACCTCTTCAGGATTCATCCGATAAGTGGGTCAATTAGGTAGTATAGACCCTTGTTAGAGATCAATACCATGCTCAATTCCTCTAAGTGGAGGTAAATCATGAGGCATCTCTTTTGGAAAAACATCATTAAACTCACTAAAAAGTGTCAGTGCCTCTTCTGGTATATCCTTATCTTCAACCATTTGATCATTGAACATAATAAGCACAAATGGACCACCTACCTTCAAAGAAGTTTTAAGTTGTCTCTTTGATAGAAATAATGTCGCCTTAGCTTTTAAGGACCTCATAGCTTCGTTGTCTTTCACAATTTGCTCGGGTTGAAGTGGTGCCAATTTTACCAAACGGTCATTCTCCATAAAAGAATAGTAGTTAGTGAAACCATCATGCATGGCCTTCTTGTCAAACTGCCAAGGTCTGCCTAATAAAAGATGGTAGCACTCATAGGCACAATATCACACAACACCGAGTCTTTATACCCACCAATAGAAAAATCAATGGTTGCTTGAGTGGTTACCTTCAAATCACTTTTATCATTCAACCAATTCAGGCGATGAGGCGTAGGATGCACGATAGTTGGAAGTCCAAGTTTCTCCACTAAATTGGTAGAAGCCACGTTGGTGCAACTTCCTCCATCAATTATAAGGGAGCAAATTTTTCCCTTAATCAAGCAACATGAATAGAAAATGTTTTCTCTTTGTTGATTCATACCTCAAAAATGAGAGGACAAGGTCCTTCAAATTATCATTAGCAAAGGCCCTTCGTGGGCATGAATAACGTCCTCTTGAATGACCTCCTCCTTGATTTGTTGATCTGGATCTTCATCATTGCTAATGATTTCTCCTGATTCCTCTTGTACTAGCATAACTCTCTTGTTAGGACATTGATTAGCAATATGCCCCAACCCTAAACACTTGAATCATTTTATGATGTGCCACTGTTGGCACAAATTGAAGAGGACCCTAGAAGAATCATCACAAGGAGCCAGACTCGCAAATTGACTAACTTGTTTGTTCGTTTTGTAGGTAAATATTTGGAGAATGTAAGTGATGAAGAAGCTACCCTGAAGGACGAGGAATTGCCATACCATTTGATTACTTGGCAGCAAGATAATTGGTCCAGCCAAGCCATCGGAATATCGAGCACAATGGCGGTCGAACTAATCCTCCCTTGATCAACAACTCACACATTTTTTTGTTGTCCACCATTTTTTAAGACAAAGCATGAGGTGGAGAGCTACTTCTGGATCCCACAATCTCTTTTGCAGCCACTATTTTAGTGTTACCAAGTTACCTCCTTTTTTTAGCCAATCAGATGGAAGTTTGCAAGTCTCCTTTTGTTCCCTTCTACCCAATCCGTTTTTCACATTAAAGTACAGTCATCCCTTGATAAGCTTCAGCCTTTTATCACCTTTTCCTCATCCAATCAGATTTCAACAAAATCCCTGTAAGCCCACCATCTTTGCAGCCATTTAGTGAAAGGCATAATCCCTCTTATCACCTCCAACTCTTACAATCACGTGTGAGCATGCAACCTGCCAGCCCACCATCTTTGCAGTCATTTAGTGAAAGGCTTACATCCCTCTTATCACCTCCTACTCTTCCAATCACGTGTGAGCATGCAACCTGCCAGCCCACAATGGGAGGAAACCATCTATGAGCATTCACACTACTTTTTCATCTGAAAAGTACTTTGCAGCATACTTTTTGTTAACATGTTTTAACTAGAATTGAAGCAAAAAACGTGATGGCTATAATTCAAAGGCTATATAAGCCTTCCTTAGCTCATTTTGTAAGGGGTTTTGTTGAACATATAATATGGAGAGCATTTGATGCTTTTAGTTTGTTGAGGAATCCTCCAAACAGCCTTGCAATTTACCCTGTGAGTAATATCCGTGTGTTTGTAAGTTTTATTATCTTGTTGCTAGTTGTGAAATTAGTAACTTGCTGCAATCTTCCCCACTTCGTGCAAGAGGGATACAAGTGTAAGATTGTAGAGTTTGTTCTTCGTTTCGTCAATTCAACACCGTTCGTGTTGTGTCGTACTATACCGTTGGCACATCAGTTGGTATCAGAGCCATCCTCTTTCCGTAAACATCATTCCCTGCCCGATATTATACTCTAAGTGTTAGCATGATGACGAGGAGTACAGCCAATACCCAACAAGCCCGTGAAACCAATGAACAAGCACAAGCTACCACTAGTCGAGTGGCTGAGCCGAGTCTGCAAGGCCAAATTGATGATTTGTCTACCGTTCTTCAGCAACTCATGGGGGAGGTAAGGGAGTTAAATAGACAAATTCATCGAGCCCCAAGGCCCCGAGGAAGAACTATAAATGCGAGGAGAAGAGTTCCACCGACCGATTCTGAGGAAGAAGTTTCATTTGATGACGAAGAGGAGCACAACGCGTTTCCTAACCATCGGCGTGGTTCTGATGAAGAATTGAAGCACATTAAGGTTAGTGTACCGCCATTTAGTGGCAATGGTAATGGTGATGTTTTCATGGATTGGTTGGATAAAGTTGAGAAACTGTTTGAATTCCATAACTATTCCAACAAGAAAAAAATACAGTTAGTAGCTTTGGAATTATCAGGTTATGCGCATTTGTGGTGGGAAAATGTGAAATCCCAGAGGAGACGTGAAAACGATCAAGAGCCTATGACTTGGAAATTGATGAAGCTATTGATGAGAAAAAGGTTTGTACCTATACATTACCGGCAAGAACTCATGTTACAATCACAAAGTCTTAAGCAAGGAGCATCCACAGTTGAAGAATACCTTACAGAGTTCGAAAATTTGAAGATGAGGTGTGGGTTAGAGGAACCCGAGGAGTTGGTGCTTGCAAGGTTTGTGAAAGGGCTCAAGAAAGAGATTGGAGATATTGTTGAATTACAAGCTTTCGAGTCAATGGAGAGTGCAGTACAATTAGCACTGAAAATGGAGAGGCAAATTAGGAGAAAGGGAAAAGAAATCAGTACCCGATTCACTCCTAAGCCGAACACTCCATTCAAGCCCTCACCAAAGGTTGAAGAAAAGGGGCAATTTGCTAGAAATTTGCCATCAAAAGCTGTGGAACAAAAGAAGGAAAGCCAAGACGTTGCAAGACCAAAGGCTAGGAAAATCAAGTGTTTCAAGTGCCTCGGCTTTGGACACATTGCTTCACAATGTCCCAATAAACGAGTTATCTTGATTCGAGAGGACAATCAAGATGTCATTAGCGAGGAAGAAGAGACTCGTGAAGAAGATGAACAAATTGAAGAAGTTTGTCGAGCGCAAGAGGGACCCCTCTTGGTAATACGAAGAGTTTTGGCCACTCAAGCCACAGGTGAGCACATGCAGCGAGAAAATACTTTTCATAGCCGGTGTTTGGTGATGGGGAAAGTATGGTCTGTCATTGTTGATGGGGGGAGTTGTACCAAGGTGGTTTCAAAAGAAATGGTGGAGAAGTTGAAATTGCAAACCACTTCACACCCTCGACCGTATTTGCTTAAGTGGTTAAATGATAAGGAAGACATTAAGGTGACTAAGCAAGCTGTTATTTAATTTGCTATTGGTGGATATAAGGACCGAGTACTTTGTGATGTAGTGCCTATGAGTGCCAGTCATTTGCTTCTCGGGAGGCCGTGGCAATTTGATCCAAAAGTTATTCATGATGGCTTCACGAATTTTTATTCATTCAAGCATGAAGGAAGACTCATCAAACTCGCACCCTTAAGCCCGGAGCAGGTGGCATTAGATGAGAGTTATAGAAGGGAGAAGACAGCCACTACAAACTTGTTTATGTCGAAGAAAGAACTAAAGAAATCGGTTTTGAGTGGTGAACCATTAATCCTATTAATGTTCAAGGAGAGGATGGAAGAACTAACCATTTGTCCTAAGGTGGTCCGAGTACTATTAGAAAGGTTTGAAGATGTATTTCCCGAAGAATTACCTACTGGATTACCACCCATTAGAGGTATTGAGCACCAAGTGGATTTTCAGCCTGGGGCCATCTTGCCAAATAGGCCAGCTTATCGGATGAATCCATATGATACTAAAGAGTTGAACAATCAGGTAGAGGAACTGTTAAAGAAGGGTCACGTTCGAGAATCCCTTAGTCCATGTGTTGTGCCTTCGTTGTTGGTTCCCAAGAAGGATGGCACAATGAGAATGTGCATAGATAGCCGAGCAATTAATCAGATAACCATTAAATACCGCTATCCCATTCCGAGACTAGAAGACATGTTGGATGAGCTTAGCAGTTCCAGAATCTTTTCCAAGGTTGGAAGAGTGGTTACCATCAAATTAGGGTCAGAGAAGAGGATGAATGAAAAACCGCCTTTAAAACCAAGTATGGGCTTTACGAGTGGCTAGTCATGCCTTTTGGATTATCAAATGCCCCGAGCGCGTTTATGAGATTGATGCACCACGTTTTGAGAGAATTTTTGGGAAAGTTCATAGTGGTGTACTTTGATGATATCTTGGTATACAGTGGAGATATGTCATCCCACGTGGAACACCTTCGGCTCTTGTTTGAAACACTAAGGAAAGTAAAGCTTTATGGAAACTTGAAGAAGTGTACATTCGGCCAAGACAGAGTTTACTTCCTTGGATTCATTATCTCCAAGGATGGTATTCAGGCCGATGAAGCCAAGGTAGAAGCCATCAAGGAATGGACCGTGCCTAAGAATATTTCAGATGTGAGAAGCTTCCATGGCCTGGCGTCATTTTATAGGCATTTTATTAAGGAATTTAGTGCTATTGTGGCTCCCCTTACCGATTGCACTAAAAAAGGGAAGGAATTTCTTTGGACACCAGCTTGTCAAGCGAGCTTTGAGATGATTAAAGAGAAGTTGAGCAATGCACCAATTTTAATGCTTCCAGACTTCAACAAAGTTTTTGAGATTGAATGCGATGCATCCGGACTAGGTATTGGAGCTCTCCTCATGCAAGAGGGCAAACCATTGGCCTATTTTAGTGAGAAACTCAAGGGTGCAGTTTTGAACTACTCTACTTATGATAAAGAATTTTATGCGGTAATAAGAGCTTTAGAGGTGTGCCAGCATTATTTGCTCCAGAAAGAATTCGTAATCCATACCGATCACTTGGCTCTCAAGCACATTAAGAGCCAGCACAAACTAAATCGAAGACATGCTAAATGGGTAGAATTCTTGGAGAGATTTTCTTATATAATCAAGTACAAGAAGGGAGAGACGAATGTGGTAGCCGATGCACTCTCGAGAAGGTATGTATTACTTACAGAATTGAGGTCACCTTCTGTCCATTTTCACTCCCGTCTACATATCTTCCATTATACTCGTGAGACTTCTTTCATATTTTGAGGTCACCTTCTGTCCATTTTCACTCCCGTCTACATATCTTCCATTATACTCGTGAGACTTCTTTCATATTTTGAGGTCACCTTTAACCTCTCCCCATCTACGTCTCCTCAAAATTTTAGGCTAAATACCACCACTGTTTTTGAGATCTGCTATCCACAAGTTCCCTCTGTTTTCTGCTCATCCAGATTTCCACCATTCTCCACCTAAATCTAGAAAGTGTTCATTTTCCCAATCAATTTTCGTGTCATTTGGTATCAGAGCCTCCAATCCCTTCACACTCTTCCATTTGAATCTTATTTTGGTTAACTTTTGAGTTTGAGAATGAACACTTGAAGAGGATCCAACCTTAAATCTTACCAGGAGTAGATCAAAACGAAAAGATATGTCAACCGTACCAAGAAGCCGCGGAATGCTTGATGAGTCTTCGGTTTCACTTCAACCCTCACGGTTTCTAGCCTATAATCACATGAGAAATTATTCTGAGGTTGGAATTCCTTCCTTTAGAGGGGCATTTGATGATGAAGAATATTATTGTTGGTTGGATTTAGTTGAAACACATTTTGCATGTAATAACTACTCGGATATAGGGAAAGTTCGTGTAGCCTCAAGTAGTTTTGTTGGTGATGCTTATAATTGGTGGCAAGATCTCAAAGAGGAGAGAATTATAAATGGAGAAGATGAAGTTAGAACTTGGAAGGCCTTAAAGAATCTAATGAGAAAGGAATTTTTGCCAAATGGAAAACTCCCTCACTCTCGAGCAAAAATTCACTATATAGATCACCTTAAACCGGATAACTTAGAGTGGTTAGATGAGATTAAAGTTTTATTGTTGGAAGCCTGTCATGACTTTTGCAAGTTGGCTGAAAGCTATGCCAATACACTCCAACAACCTATGGAGGTAGAAACAAAGCAAGTGGAGGATGTTGTTGTTCTTAAGGAAAATCCCACCTCCTTGGAATCCGATGGTCCTTGCCCCTTCTTTGGAGCACATACAAGGGACTTTCCAAGAAGAGAAACATGAAGAAGACTTAGTGGCAGCACCTTTGTTTGCTTGGATTGAAGGTACATAGGAGCGTGAAGAGCTCCTAGTGGTACACCTTATGTAACGCCCTGTAGCGTACCGTTTCGTAAACTTTGCTTTTCATAAAAAGATGATAAAATTTTTGGTTTACGAACATGCATTTGTAAAACGTAGCAGCGGAAGACTTTGAAACACATTTATAAGTTAAATCTCTTTTGGAGGAATACATGATTGCATGATCGTTCTAAAATACATTAAAATAAAAATCCTCCCGTTCGTTGCTTGGACAACATCATTCTAATAGCCAAGCCACGGTCATGGGAGCACTTCGTCAACTGAACGTTAGCATTACCTACACCACAAAGTTGATCTATGAGCCTAGTGCCCAGTAAGTAAAACATGAAATGCATGAATGCAAACATGATATGAATTTGTAAAACATTTTCTTTTCTTTTCATTTGAGGTATTTTTTTACTTTAATTTCCATGCATCCTTATCATTGGGGCTTCCTGGCAAGGAACGAGAGACCACAAACTTGAGTCCACCTAAGGGGACAGCCAACTCGATTCCAAGGGTTGAGAGACCACAAACTTGAGTCCACCTAAGGGGACAGCCAACTCAAACCCCTTCCCAATGACATTTACGTAACTTTCTCTTTCTTTCTTTCTTTTATCTTCGTCTTTCGTTGGTTATTTGAGCTTAACCCGAATGAACCATTTTCATATTCTGTTTCATATGAAATCTCATGCATGTAAATAGTTCGTAACTTTCTTGAAAACATGATGCATGAGATGCCCATGAACATGCATAATATGGATGTACCAAGCACATCATTAACACGTGTAGCATAAACATAACAATTCATCACATCATAGTAAATATCAATTCCAATAACATTTCGCAAGTTACATAAGCTTAACTACTTAATAATTGCTAGGAGCATATACTTATTCCATCTCGAACTAAATCAAATCTTTGTGATATTAACATAATTGCCACATGTTATCTAAAAACATGACATTCATAAATCAATCATACTTAACACTTCAAAAATATCTTTGAGCTAAATACCATCATTCAACATACCCTATCTCATCATTAGACAATTCATGTCATAACAAACAAGCATAACCTAACACTTCATGGTGTAGGCCCAAAGAGGCAAAACACAAACATAACATTACTTACCGTAGGTCTTTAGCAATTAGGAAACACATAATCAATGCCTTTTAATCACTTCATAACCTATAAATAAAACAACTATTAATTGAAACCCAAAATATTATTCACTGTTTTGCAGCAACTTCCAAGTATCATAACTTATTATATACAACTCCAAATGTCTTCATTCCTAAGCTCAAATCTCACCCAAGGTGTCTGTTTTGACGTGAGAAAAGGCCTTAGACAGTGAATTAGTCTAACTTAAGTTTTGAATACAAAACCCGAAACTTGACAGATTTTCCAATTTTTAACCACTTTTGCATAACATGGACAAATATGAATTAATTCATTTTATCTTTCACATATATCCACACTTAAGCCACTATAACATGATTTTATATCATTTTTACAGAACCATGCACCATAACGTCCAAATTTTGTGCACTCAATATAGCTAATCATCATACCATCAATAAATCCTCTAAAAAAACATAATTATTCTTTAACCATCCTATCCTTAATCACAATTAATCTAATCCACGCATAACATAAATATCCTCATTATTTTTAGCTCAATAGATTCCTCTTGATGAGAGGAACACTTTTCCTCAAATGTTTGGAAGCTAATTTCTACTCATTCCCCTTCAATTTTCACTCTTTCTCTCTAAAACCCTTTCTCCCTTTTTTGCTCCTTTTCTCCCTTTCTCTCTCTACAGCCACGAAAATGGCTGATCCTCAGCCATTTCTCACATTTTTCAGATAGATTTTAGGATGAATTTACCTTTTAGTCCAACTTATCCTTTTAGGTTTACCATTTTGCCCTTATATGTCTCTTTAATTGCTAAAATAGTACAATTATCACCATTTAATCATACATACTTTAATTAATTAATCTAGATTAGTACTAAGCTAATTCTTAAGATTAACATAATTAATCATGATTAGTAAACCTTAATTACCCCTTAATCACTCACTAATTATGCTTTAATCACAATTAGTCACTAATCAAATAGGGACACGTGGCACTTTCTTATTGCTTCTCTACTTTAAATTACCAAATCATATTTGTATCTAATAATATTCTTGGACTAAGGTTTATGCAAATAATATCAATGATTAAGGAGGAAATCTAGTGAAGGTGACATATCCTTTAAGCATAAAGTGTAATTTTACTTGCTATCATTTTGATGCTAATTTCTCTAACCCTAGATTTTTCATCTTTAACAATTATTTAAATATGTTAATTATCTTGAAAGTAAGCAATTTTCTTTTCGGGGATTACACCTTAATATCAACGTCAACCGAGAGGACGAAGTTGCCGAACCGCAAAAGGTTGTGGCCATGAGGTATGATCCATTTGATCAAGTTCTTAGTTATCTTCTTGAGATTGGTTGGCTTGATAGTGGATATTTTAGTGGTGTGGACATAAACTTTTTGAAGGCAAATTTTGTTGTTGCTTTTGAGCATGCAAATTTTGGAGCTAAGGAACTATTCTTAGGAAATTATGCCCTTGTTTTGCCTAGTTGTGAAATTGAGAAATTAATGAGGGACAATGCATTTGGGATTAAACATGACAACATCTACGTGGATTCTTTGTGCATTATGATGAGGCAAATAACTTGGTATTATATGGACACATTTACTATTATGGACTCCTTGCATGCCTTCGTAGATTTTTATGAAATTGTTGCATTGTTGTTTGACATATATTGGATTGGTAACCTTATTGGAAATTTATGGGCACAAACTTTACCAAGTGAGGTTTTGAGCTATGGAAATAATTCATTTGTTTTTACCAAGTGTTGCCTTTGTACTTAAGACTTATGGCTTTGGGCTTAAGGCAAATGGCTTGGGGCTTAAGGCTTGAGACTCAAAGCTTATGGCTTATTCCTTAAGTCTTAGGGCTAAAGGATTAGGGCTTATGGCTTAGGCGTAGTTCTTTCATTTTTGGGCTTTGGACTTAGGTATTAGAGCTTAGGGCTTTATGACTAGGCCTTGGGCATAGCACTTAAGGCTTAAGGCATAGAGTTTAGGGCTTAGATTTTTAGGCTTTGAGCTTAGGAATTTATACGTTAGGGCATTATGCTTATGGCTTTGAGATCAGGCATTGTGATTATGGCTTTGGGAATATGGTATTAGTAGTTTTGGATTCTGGCTTCAGGTTTCAAGCTTAGGGCCTAGGGCTTTCATCAAGGGAATAGGGCTTACGACTTAGGGCTTTGGGCTTGGGGCTTGGGGCTTAGGGCTTTGGTCTTTCAGATTAGGGCTAAGGGCTAAGGTTTTTGGGCTTAAGGCTTATGGCTTAGGGAATATGACATAGGGCTTAGGGCTTACGACTTTGGATTTTGGGCTTAGGTCTTAGGGCCTTAAGATTAGGGCTTTAGGCTTAGGGCTTTGGGCTCTAGGGTTATTGCTTCAAGCTTAAGTCTTTGGATTTAAGGCTTGGGGCTTAGGGCTTAGGGCTTAAGGCTTTGTGCTTTGGGTTACGGTTAGGGCTTAAGACTTAAGGCTTATGGCTTCGGGCATTCGACTAAGGTTCTAGGGATTAGAGCATAAGGCTTAGGGCTTAGGGGTTTAAACTTTGGGATTTGGGTTTTAGAACTAGGGCTTTGGGCTTAGGGCTTTGTTTTTGGGCTAAGGACTTTGTTTTTAGGCTTAGGGCTTTGGGTTTTTTGGCTAAGGGTTCAAGACTTAGGGCTTTGGGCGTAGTGCTAAATGCGTAAGGATTCAGGCTAAGGGTTAAGGGCTAAGGGATTAGAGATTAGGGCGTATGACTTAGGACTTATGGCTTAAGGCTTAGGGCTTAGGGCTTAAGGCTTTGGGCCTGGGCTTAGGGCTTTGGGCTTTGGGCTTTGTGCTTAGGGCTTTTGCTTAGGGCTTTGGGCTTAGGACTTTAGGCTTTGGACTTTGGGCTTTAGTGTTTGCGCATAAGGCTTAGGTATTTGTTTTTTCTGTTTAGGCTTAAGTATTAGTTCCTTAGGCTTTGGGAATTGGTCTTTTGGCTTTTGGCTTTGGGCTTAGGGCTGAAACATAGGGGTTATGACTTAGCAGTTAGGGCTAAAGCATAAGGGTTAAGGGTTATCGCTTAAAGCTTAGAGATTTGGGCTTATGGCTTAGAGATTTGGACTAAGGGCTTAGAACTTACAGCTTATGGCTTAGGCCATAGGGATTTAGGTTTACGACTTATAACATAGGGGTTAGAGCATAAGTCTTTGGGGGGTTTGCTATTAGTGCTTTTGGCTTAGGGCTTTAGGTTTTGGGATTTAGGCTTTGGTCTTTTGGCTTTCGGCTTAGGGCTTTGGACTTTAGGCTTTGGTATTTAGCTTCTGGCATAAATGTTTTTGGCTTAGGAACTAGGACTTAGGGATTAGAGATTAGGGCTTACGCCTTAGGGCTTAATGTTTAGGGATTAAGGTATATTTCTTTTGGCATCGGAATTTGGAGTTAGATGTTAGAGCTTAGGGCTTTGGGACTAGGACCATAGGCTTAGCGCTTACGGCTTATGGTTTAGGGTTTATGGTTTAAGGGTTTAGGGCTTATGCCTTATGTTTTGGGCTTTATGCTTATCAAAAGGCTTAATTCATGGGGCTTAGAGCATCACGCTAAGGGCTTAGGGGTTTGGGATCTGGGCTTTGGGTTTTCTTCGTAGGGCTTAGGGATTTGGTTTTATCGCTTAAGGCCTAGGAATTAGGGCTTTGGGCTTAGTGCTTATCACTTAATTCTTAGGGCTTAGGGCTTAGGGCTTTGGGTTTAGGGCTTGTGGCATTTGGCTTAGGGCTTTGAGTTTGGGCTTTAGGCTTTAGGCTTACGGCTTGGGCTTTGGGCTTGAGACTTAGGGCTTTGGGATTAGGGCTTAGGGCTTTGGGCGTAGAGCTTAGGACCTAAGGCTTATGACTTAGGGGATATGAATTTGGGCTTAGAACTTAGGGCTTAGGACATATGGACTAGGCGTAGGGCTTAGGACATAAGGCGTAGGGCTTTGAACTTAGGAATGAGGGCATAAGGTGTAGGCCTTTGAACTTAGGAATGAGGGCTTAGGGATTTGGCTTAGGCCCTAGGGATTCAAGCTTATGGCTTAGGTCTTTGGGCTCAAGCCTTAGGGCTTATAGTTGTTTGCCAAGTGCTTACGACATAGGGTCGTGGGCTATGATTGAAGGCATATGGCTTTACACTATGGTTTAGCTTTTAGGGCTTAGGGATTAAGGCTTAGGCATAAGGCTTGAGACTGAGAGCTTAAGGCTTAATGCTTAGGGGTTATGGCTTAGGATATAATTCTTTTGCTTTGGGCTTTGAAGTTAGGTGTAAGAGCTTAGGGCTTTGAGGTTAAAGCATTGGGCGTAGCTCTTAGGGTTTAGGGCTTAAGGCATAGGGTTTGGGGTTTAGGGTTTTGAGCTTTGAGCTAAGGTCTTTGAGCTTTAAGCTTAGAGCTTTATGCTTAGAGCATTGGTGACATGATATGGAGGACCCAAACATAACCAAGTATATTGAATTAGGAAAAGAGATTCATCAAAGGATTGAGAAGGTTTTGGATTTGAGGACAAATCCTTATCAACCCCGGGAGAATAACATGACATGGAGGCCCAAAAATTCTCTTGCCATCAATGTTTATCTAATATGTTTTCTAATTTTGTCGCTCCCTATATCATTGAAGAATTCAACCTTGTTCAGCTCCAATTCTTTCCTTTGAAGTCAAAGCATGGAGGTCGGATGGAAGAAGGAGTCGAAGCCCCCATGCTAGTGGTCCAAGCAACAAAGCATGAGTACCACAATTTGATCCGGCACAACTGGACCTCCGAAGCCTGCTCCACAAATTTGACAACCGACCTGCCCTCAGATGAAGACAACGTCTTCGTATGAAATGTAGTCAATTCTTCAAAGTTTCTAAAGAGTGGTATAATGTTCCAATTGGACACCGTTTGATTTGTGAAATGATGCAATCACAAAGAGCCCCGGAAGAGCCATCCACGATCGGTTTCATGCGTAATCCACATCCTAAAGCCTTTGGGAAAATTGAAGACTAAAAAGTTAGCTAATTATCATTTGAGAGGATATTTAGGACATTTCCTTGGAGCCTAATGAGCTGGAAGAGGAGCGTAGGAAGAGCGTCCCATGAAGGCTTCTCATTGGTCCATCTTTCAAGTCATGGATTGGTGTTCTTGGAGATGATCTAGGCCGTCCGATGATAAGCATGTTTTAGTTTAATTTTCTATTTAATCATCCCCATTCAAGTGTACTGATCAGATTTTAATTTAGAAGATTTTTCTTTTCAAATTTTGAATCTCTCACTTCGGATTTTTTCCTCCAAAGACTCGGTCTCTGGAACCCATATTCCGGCCACCGAGAGACACCCTGTCACATCCTCCTTACGTAAGTAATAAAATAGTAACCTTAAGAGGAAAATCATATGTAATATTTGGTCACTTACTTTACTTCATAAAATGCATACAAAACTTAAACTATGTACTTAAAACGTAAATCGTAGTGGTCAATAATATTAAGTTATACAACATACATTGCAAAACATTTCTTACATAACATTGTATTCAGCAAAACTAAGTACTTAAAACGTTTTATTTACACATATATAAACTTTTCAAAACATGTACTTGTTCGTTTTCT
>QAOC01035372.1:1180-14263 GCA_003255005.1 Begonia fuchsioides | reverse complement strand
TGTTGGTTGCTGTTTTTGGTGCTTACCCGAGTGAATTTGTGCAACAAAAGTCCAATTCGTGCCATTTCTGTTTTCTGTGAACAAAAGTCCCCAATTTTATGGTTGTGAGTTCCTCTTTCATGGCTTGAAATAACTGTTCTTTACGTTTAGCCACAGCCCCTCCCCATCAAGAGTTATGCATGCTTTTTCCATTGCCTTCTACCCGAACTTCTGAAATCGGGCAGTTCTGTCCATAAATTTTCTATCCTGCATATCTTCCAATCTACCAGTGCTTTTCAACTCAAAGCACTTGCAATTTCTTCCCACTTAGTTGAAGTTAAGTTCTGCCAATTTCCACCCTCTCAGACTCCCTGCATTGGAAGTTGTGCAGAAGTCTTCCCAACACCCCTACACGGTTTCTTTCAGCTTTGTCTGTTTGTGCACCTAAAATTGCCTCCGTATATTTTATTGATCCGCACGTATTTTTAAGCTGTAATTTTGGTCAAACTTAGCCCACTCTCAAAGGTTTAAGTCCTCCAATTTATAGCTAAAGCCCTTGTATGTGTTTGGAGTTCTCCTTGCTCCAATCCCCTGTTGCTGCCTACCTTTCTTTCTCTTGGCAGATTGTTGCCATCTCCTATCTTCCCGACACTTCCTCCTACCCCGAGCGTGTCACTTAGGGTTTAGGGCTTTGGGCTTAGGGTTTAAGGATTAGGGCTTCGGGCTAATAGCTTCAGGCTTTATAAATACAAGTAGTGCTTAGGGCTTAGAGCTTTGGGCTTTGGGCTTTAGGTTTAGGTATTAGCTTATAAGGCTTCAGGATTAGGGATCAAGGCTTAGGGCTTTGCGCTTTAAGGTAAGGTATTAGATCATGGGGCTTTGGCATTAGGGCCTTTGACATAGTCCTTAAGGCTTGGCTGGGCATTGGGCTTAGAGCGTATGGCTTTGTGCTTAAGGCTTAGGGTCTAGGGCTGAAGGATTTAGGCTTAGGGCTTAGGCTTTAGGAAATATGGCAATGTTCTTTGAGCTGAAGGCTTAGTGCTTTGGCCTTAGAAATTTTGAATTTTTACTTTTGCCTTTGGGCTTTGGCCTTTAGACATATGGCTTAGAGCTTAGGGCTTTGGCTTTCGGCCTTCAGGCTTAGTGCTTAGGACATAGTGCTTTTAAATTTAGGTTATGGTCTTAGGGCTTGATGCCAAGGTCTTAGGACTTAGGGTTAGGACTTTGGATTTGTTCTTTGTGTTTTGGGCTTTGGTCATACGACTTTGCTATTAGGGCTTATGGTTAAGGCTTAGCGCTCAAGGCTTTAAGCTTTGTGCTTTAGGCATAGGGCTTTAGACTTAAGGCTTAGGTTTTAGGCATTAAAACTTTGGTCTTAGGAGTTTGGGCTTAGATGTTTGGGCTTTGGTCTTTGGGCTTTGATATTTGGGCTTTCAGCTTAGTGCTTATAGCTTAGGATTTAGGGCTTACGCCTTAGAAATTAAGACTTTGAGGTTTAAGCTTATGTCTAAGGGCTTTAGGCTTTGTGCACTAGGCTTATAACTCAAGGCTAAGGGCATAAATCTTTGGTCTTTGGGCTTAGGTAATAGATCTAAGGGCTTCTGACTAGTGGTTAGGGGTTAGAGGTTAGGGCTTAGGGCTTAGGACTTTGGTCTTAGGACAGAGGGCTTAGGGCTTAAGGTTTATGGCTTAGGGCTTAGGTTCTACGATTTTAGACTTAGGGCTTAGGGCTTACGGCTTTCGGCTTAGGGCATAGTACTAGAGCTTAGGGCTTAGGTCTTAAGGCTTTGGGTATAGAGCTTAGGGCTTCTGGCTTGGCACACAGAACTTCGACCTTAGGGCTTAGCTTTTAGGGCTTTGGGCTTAGGGATTAGGGATGATGTCTTATGGCTTTTGGATTCGAGCTACGAGCTTAGGGCTTAGGCTTTGGCTTTAAGGCTTAGGGCTTAGGACTAAGTGCTTTGGGCTTAGGCAATTATCTTTTAGGGCTTAGGGCTCAGAGCTTATGGTCTAAGGCTTAGGGGTTATGCATTAGGGCTGTAAGCATAGGACTTTGTGCATACGGCTTTGGGCTTAGGGGTTATGTCTTAGGGCTAAGGGCATAGGGCATAGAGCTTATGGTTTAGGGCTTTGGGCATAGTACTTAAGGCTTTATGGTAAGGGTTTAAGGATGAGGGTTTAGGTTTGGCGACTTTGGGCTTCAAGCTTAGGAGTAAGGATTAGGGCTTTGGGCTTTTGGCGTATGCCTTAGAGCTTAGGGCTTAGGGCTTAGGACTATTAGAGCTTTGGGCTTTTGGCGTATGCCTTAGAGCTTAGGGCTTAGGGCTTAGGACTATGGCATAAGACTTAGGACTTAGATCATAGGACGAAGGGCCTAGGTAGGCTTTGGGCTTAGAGCTTAGGGCTTCGGGCATAGAGTTTAGGGCTTTGGGTTAAGGGCATAGAGCTTATGGCTTAAGGTTTACAGCATTGAGCTTGGCTTAGGGGTTAAGTCTTAAGGATTAAATTATGTTCCTTGGTTTAAGGGCGTAAGGCTTAGGGCTTAAGCCTAAGGAAAAAAGGCTTTGGGCTTAGGACATTGAGGATAAGGCTTTGTTCTTAGGGCTTAGGGATTAAGTTTAGGGTTTATGGCTTCAGGATTAGGCTTAGGATTTGGAATTAGGGCTTTGGGCTAAGGGCTTTGCGTTTGGGTTTTGGGTTTTCGGCATCAATATTAGGGCATAGGAATGAGGGCTTAGGGCTTAGGGCTTTAACTTAAAGATTTAGGCTTTGGACTTATGGCTTAGGGCTTAGGGCTTAGGGCTTAGGGCTTATGGCTTATGCTAAAGGCTTAGGTCCTAAGGCTCTGGGCTTAGTGCTTAGTGTTAAGGGCTTAAGGCTTAGGGCTTAGGGCTTTGGGCTTTAAGGTTTGGTATTATAGCTTAGGACTTTGGGATTAGGTCTTTGGACTTAGTCCTTAGGACTTGGCTTTTAAGGCTTAGGGCTTAGGGTTTTAAGTTTTAGGTTTAGGACTTAAGGCTAAGGCCTAAGGCTTAGAACTATAGTCTTAGGGCTCAAGGCTTAGGGCTTAGGACTAGGGCTTAAACCTGAAGGCTTTGGGCTTAGAGATTAAGTCTTAGGGCTTAGGCTTAGGGTTTTAGGCTTTGGACTTAGGGTTTTGGGTTTAGGTATTAGGGATTAAGTGCTTTGGGCTTTGGGCTAAAAACTTAGTGCTTAGGGCGAACGGCTTAGGCCTTAAAAAGTGATTTGGGCTTTAGGCTTAGGGCTTAGGGCTTAGGGCCTTTGTGCTTTAGGTTTAAGACTTAGTATTTAGGGCTGAGGGCTTAGGGCTTAGGAATTAGAGGATAAAGTTTTGAGCTTAGGGCTTAAGGAATAAAGCTTAACATTAGGGGTTTGAGCTTTGGGCTTCAGTATTTAAGGTTAAGGCTTAAGGCTTCTGGATTAGGGCTTTAGGATTTCGACTTTGGGCTATGGTGTTGGGGCTTAGGGTTTTGGGCTTAAGTTATATGACTTAGGGCTTTAGGCTTTAGGCTTTGGGCTTTGGGCTTTGGAATTAGAGCTTATGGATTTGTGATTATTGGTTAGGGTTTATAAGTTAAGGGTTTAGAACTTATGGCCTAGGACTCAAGCTCTATGTCGTTAGGCTTCATGTTTATGGCTTAAGGGTTTGGGCATAAAGCTTAAGGCTTAGGGCTTAGGGTTTTGGGCTTTGGGCTCAGGTCTTCAGGCATAAATATTGGGGATTAAGTTCTTAGGGCTTTAGGCTAAAGATTTAGTTCTTAGGGCTTAGGCTTAGGCTTAGGCTTAGGCATAAAAAAATGCTTCGGCTTTCTGGTTAGTGCTTTTTGCTGAGGGGTTAGTGCTTTGGTTGAAGACTTAGATTTTAGGGTTGAGGACTTTGGGCTTAGGACTTAGAAAATAAGGCTTTGGGCTTAGGGCTTCAAGCTTCGAGCATAGAGATTAATGGTTAGGGATTACCACTTTAGGATTAGGGCTTCACTCTTATCTTCGCTTCCTTATTAGGTTTTTGATTCTAGGCTGAACCAGTAGGTCCATCATCGAACCTCAAAGCAATACGGTATGCTGCTTCTTTGCTGTTCTTCAAACACAAATGAAATTTGTGCTTAGCTCTAAGTCATTTACAACTCCGGCGTATTTTAGATGCTTGAAGGCCCCGCTGACCCGAAGTGATTTCGAAAGATTTTTTCTTTCTCCATCTGCGGTTACCTCCTATTTTCCGATCAAACCCATCCCTTTTTCGATAACTCCCTTTTTGGCTCCCCATATTCTCCTCTGCATATCTCCCGATTCCCCCAAGATTTTACCCTCATTTTTGGTGGTTAAGCTCTTCTCTCATTCTCAAACAACCCCTCCAAATCTCGGTTCCCAACTTTGTATGCAACGCGAGAACCACCTTCCTCAATAACACCCATTTTCTGGCCCGCTTCTTTGCTTATTTCTCACCTGAAGCCCATTTTGTTCCACATTCCATTATTGAAGCTTTTCATTCATATCAGAGTCATTCATCCCTTCCCACTCTTCCATATTTCTAGTTTTTTGGCTATCTTGTAGAGTTAAAGCATGATGACTCGAAGTGGAGCAAACCACAACCCAAACTGAGACCATATTCCACCACAAAACCCACCTCCGGTGACCCCTAACACGGAAGAATTATGGATTTTGAGTGATGTTTGGTATTTTGTATGTTTGATTATGTCAAACGCATAGTTTCAAGTTTAAGTCTTCTACAAAGTTACACAAGACTAAATAAAAAAAGATGAGTTTTTGAATTAGTAAATTCCGAGTTGTGGAACGAAAGTTAGGAAAATTTTAAAAGGGGTCACCCCTTGAAACTCTCGGGTTTTATTAAGGGTCGACACTTTGAATGAGAGGTCGATCTTATTGCTGAAGTATTAAATTTTCAATGAAAGTTTAGGAAAGTGAATCCATGATTAATTGAGGATAGACCAATAGGGAAGTGCCACGTGGAAAGGATGGTGACACCTCATGCATGAAGAGGTGATGAGCTTGAATGGTCACACCTCATGGTTGAACAACATGACTCACCTTCCAAAGGGATAAAATTTGTTGGAGTCTTCAGATATTAGCCATCCCGACCCTTAACTCTCTCTCTTTGCTCTCTCTTATAGATCTCTCTCATCTCTAAATCCTCTTCGAATTTGTGTGAGAAAAATTAGGGTTTGAAATCAAAGTATGAGGTTTTAGTGTTTAGTACAAGAATTTTGGTATTTAAGGATTAAAGTGCAAGGAGGAAGGAAGACCACGAACTTAACCTTGAGGTACAGAGTTTGTTATTTAGAAGCACCTACTTTTATTCTAGGTAAGATTATAAGTGATGGAAATGGTGTTATATGGTTAAAAATGCATGAAATTATAAAGATAGTTTATGGGTATACAAATTATAAGTCATGTTACCTTGTTTCTGAAATGCAAGTTTTACAAAATCTTCGACTTAGAAATTGGTCATAATGTCTTTTAATGAAGTATAGCCAACACATTAAGGTTGAAATTGGTACCTTAAGTCTTTTGATCAAAGTGTTGTCGACAAAGTTATGAATGCCACAAGTTTCTAGTGAAACAGGGTATTCCGAGTTTGGCTTATATTGTTTTATTTTATGATGTTAAGGTATACAAGCAAGCTCATTGGATCATTAAGGATTCATAATACCAAGATAAAGCTAAGGAATCCAAGTAAGTAATCATTGCATGTCTTTGGCGCTTTTGGGACTACATCACAAAGGATAGGACATAAGGATGATGTGTTTGATTACTTAGATATCCATTAAGTAAGAATGTTTTAGGAGTTGTATATTTTTATGATAATATTATTAATGATATTCTATTGAGGTGTATCACACCGTACACTGACCCAAGTGCTTTGGGTTTGATTGACATTGCTTGATGTTTATGAATTATCATAAGTCAAGAGTTAAGTTAAGTCAAGTATACTAGGAATGTTTATTATGGGTTACTTGGGAGATGTTTGATGCATTGTATTGCTTGTACATAAAGTAGGTTATCATGTCATTCATATGTCTGAATCATATCCATGCATCATGTTTTATGAAAGATAAAAAAATGTTTTCTCATGCATGTTGTTAAAATGTCACCCAATGGATGATGAAGGTTGTATAAGATACATTCATCATCCAATGCATAAATGTTTGTAAAGTAAAGATCAAGTTATTGGAGAATGTGGAATTGGCTGCCTCATGGAGACCATATGGTGTCTATTCACACCTTCATACGATGTTATTCCCACACATGTTATGAATGCGCATGTTTTTTCAAGAAGTCTCATGCTCATGTTATGAATATAGGCTCATTTAATTACTTACTGAGCTTTAGGCTCATAGGTTATGCTTTATGATGTAGGTGATGAAGATGAAGGTGGGGGACTTAGCCCTCCCTGTTTGATGTAACAATCATGATGTGAAGGAGGCAGATCTAGTGCGAGAAGCTTGAATCGTTAAGTGCCGACCGGTTGGGATGTCAAGATGTACATTTAAAGTATTTTGGAGTGTTTATCTTTGAACAATGATGTGTTTTAAAAGTTTAGTTTTGTTAAATGATGCCCTGTAAAAATATTTATTATGCATATTACATATTTTGATTAAACTATGTGTTATGTGAGCTTTGCGGTACTTTATTTGATGAATATTTTGATTAACAATGTCTTATTTCAAGTAAATATTGGGTTTACTACGATTTATAATTAAATTCTTTCGCTATGTTTTCACGAAAAAAGAATTCAAGAGGAACATTTTTAAATAAAGAAAAATTTAACTGCGATTATTTTTAAGTAAAGTTTTATGGGGTGTGACATTGGGCTTTGTGCTTTGGGCTGAGGCCTAAGGGCTTAGGGCATGGGGTTTTTGGCTTAAGTCTTAAGTCATATTTGCTTTGGGCTTAGGTCTTAGGGTTGAGTGCTTAAGTCTTAAGTTTTTTGGCTTACAGCTTAGAGCTTAGATATTAGGGCTTTGGGCTTAAGGGTTGAAGCTTAATGCTTTGCGCTTAGGGCATTGGACTTGGAACTTAAGTCTTAGGGTTCTAAACTTATGATTTTGCCTTACGACTTTGGTGTTTGGGCATAGGGCTTTGGGCTTTGGGCTTTGTTGTTTAGGCTTTGGGTTTAGGCCTATGGGCTAAGGGCTTATGACTCAAGGCTTAGAGATTTTTTTGGGCTTATGGCTTAGGGCTTTTGGATCGTCTTAGGGTTTAGGGCTTATGCCGAAAGGATAAGGGTTTGGGTCTTTTGGATTTGGTCTTAGGGCTTTGGGCTATGGGCTTTGTGCTTTGGCCTTAGGTTTTAGAGCTTTGGGTATTGGGCTTAAGGCTTTTTGATTTAGATTTGGACATTGCTCTTAGGGCTTTGGGCTTTGGTCTTAGGTCTTAGGGCTTCAACTTCATGGCTTTGGGCTTTTGTCTTAGGGATTTGGCCTTAGAGGATAGGGCTTTGGTCTTTTGGCCCAGGGCTTAGGACTTAGGGCTTCAAGATTTGGGCTCAAGACTTTTTGATTAGGGCTTTAAGCTTAAGGTTTTGAGCTTTGGACGTAGATTTTTTTGCTCTGTGATTAGGAATTAAGGCTCATAAGCTTAGGGTCTAGAACTTAGGCCTAGATGTAAAAGCTTTGGGCTTAAGGCTCATGCTTTGTGCTTTGGGCTTAATGTGTTTAGGCCTTAGAGCTTTTGGCTTTGAGGTTAGGGCTTAGGGCTTAGAGAATAGGGCTTAGGGCTTAGAGGATAGGGCTTAGGGCTTAAGACCTATGGCTTAAGACTTCAATATTAGAGCTTTGAGATTAAGGCTTAGGGCTTTCATATTAAGGCTTATGCCTTAGGGCTTCGATACAAGGGTTTGGGATTAGGGCATAAAGCTTTTGGATTAGGGCTTTTGGCTTAGGTGTTAGTGCTTAGGGCTTAGAGTCAAAGACTTGGGTTTAGGCTTAGGGTTTAGGCCTTTAGGCATAGGCTCTAGACCTTTGTCCACATGGATTTAAGATTAGGGCATTAGGCTTTAGAATAGGTTAGGTCTAAGGGCTTATGGCTTAGAGCTTAGGGCTTAAGGCTTATGGCTTAAGGATTTTGGCTTTGGGGTTAGGGCTTTGGGCTTAAGGCTTAGGGATCAAAGATTTGAGATTAGGGCTTAGGGTTTAGAGCTTATGCCTAAGGGATTAAGGATTAGGGCTTTGGCTCTAAGCAAGGCTTAAGGCGTAAGGCTTTGGGCTTAGGACTTAGGGTTTTTTCTTAAGGGTTTTAGGCTTAGGACTCAGGCTTAGGGCATAAGGCTTTGCTATTTGATATGGTTTTTAGCGCTATGGGCTTAGAGATTTGGGATTTTTGGATTGGGCTTTGGGCTGAGGGATTTGGACATAGAGCTTAGTACTTTAGTCTTAAGGCTTAGAGCATATGGTCTTGGGCTTTGGGCTATGGACTGGTCTAAGAGCTCAGGACTTAACGGTTAGAGATTAGAGCTTTTTCTTTGGTCTTTGCTCTTACAAATTTTGCCTTATAAGATAGGGCTTTGGTCTTTGAGAAAAATTCTTCAAGATATGTGTTTAGGCCTCTGGGATTGCTTAGGCCTTTGGGCTTACTGTTTCTTTCTTAGGCCTAAGAGATTAGGGCTTATTGCTTGGTCTAAGAGCTTAGGGCTTATTGCTTGTTCTAAGAGCTTAGGGCTTGTTGCTCAAACCTTAGAGCTTACGACTTAGGGCTTTGGGATAGTGCTTATGTGATTACGGCTTAGTGCTTTAGTGTAAGGGCTTATGGCTTCAAGCTTAGCACAGGGGTTGAGGTCTAAGGGCATAGTGCATAAGGCTTAAGGGTTAGGGCTTAAGGCCTAGAGCTTAGGGGATAGATGTTTTCTCTTTAGACCTTTGCTTAGGGCTTCATGGTTAGGGAAATGGGTTTTTATTTAGGTCTATAAGCTTTGAACTTAGGGCTTACGGCTTAAGGCGTAAGGCTTAGGTCTCAGGGCTTTGGGATATCGCTTATGCAATTATGGCTTAGTACTTTAGTGTAAGGGCTTATGGCTTTAGGCTTAGCACTACGGTTGAAGTCTAAGGGCTTAGTTCCTAAGGCTTATGGCTTAGGGCTTAGGGCCATGGGCTTAGGGGATAAGGCTTTGCTCTTTGGGCCTGGGCTTAGAGCTTCATTGTTAGGGATATGGGGTTTGGCCTAGCATTGTAAGCTGGGCTTAGGGCGTAGAGCTTAGGGCATAAGGCTTAGGGTTTAGGACTTTGGGGTTAAGGTTCATGGCTTAGTGCTTAGGGCTAACAATTTAGGGCTTTTGGCATGATGCATTTGGCTTAGGGGTTAGGGCTATGGGATTTGGCTTTGGGCTTTAGGCTTGGGTGTTTGGTTAGGGGATTGTGCTTTGGGCTTAGGGCTTTGGGCATAGAGCTTAAGGTTTAAGGCTTAGGCCCAAGGGATAAATGTTTTAGGCGTATGGCTTAGGGCCTTGAGCTTAAAGCTTAGGGTTTTGGCTTGAGGTCTTTGGCCTATAGTCTTAGGGCTTAGTAGATAAGATTTTGCTCTTTAGACCTTGGTCTTTGGGCTTAATGGCATTGGGCTTATGGCATTGGGCTTAGAGCATAGGGCTTTGACTTCAGGCTGTGATCTTTGGGCTAATAGCTTTCGCATTAGGAGATAGTGTATTGCTCGTTAAGCTTAGGGGTTTAAGATTTTGGTTTAGGCCTTTGGGATTAGATCTTTGGGCTTAGGGTTTTTGGCTTAGGGCTAAATGATTAGGGTTCATCACTTTGAGTTTAAGAGCTTAGGGGTTTGGGCTTAGAGCTTATGGCTCAGACCTAGAGTTGACAACTTAAGGCTTTGGGCTTAGGGTTTAGGGCTTTGGCCATAGGGCTTCGAGTTAGTGCTAATGATATTATGGCTTAGTGCTTTATGNGCTTTCATATTAAGGCTTATGCCTTAGGGCTTCGATACAAGGGTTTGGGATTAGGGCATAAAGCTTTTGGATTAGGGCTTTTGGCTTAGGTGTTAGTGCTTAGGGCTTAGAGTCAAAGACTTGGGTTTAGGCTTAGGGTTTAGGCCTTTAGGCATAGGCTCTAGACCTTTGTCCACATGGATTTAAGATTAGGGCATTAGGCTTTAGAATAGGTTAGGTCTAAGGGCTTATGGCTTAGAGCTTAGGGCTTAAGGCTTATGGCTTAAGGATTTTGGCTTTGGGGTTAGGGCTTTGGGCTTAAGGCTTAGGGATCAAAGATTTGAGATTAGGGCTTAGGGTTTAGAGCTTATGCCTAAGGGATTAAGGATTAGGGCTTTGGCTCTAAGCAAGGCTTAAGGCGTAAGGCTTTGGGCTTAGGACTTAGGGTTTTTTCTTAAGGGTTTTAGGCTTAGGACTCAGGCTTAGGGCATAAGGCTTTGCTATTTGATATGGTTTTTAGCGCTATGGGCTTAGAGATTTGGGATTTTTGGATTGGGCTTTGGGCTGAGGGATTTGGACATAGAGCTTAGTACTTTAGTCTTAAGGCTTAGAGCATATGGTCTTGGGCTTTGGGCTATGGACTGGTCTAAGAGCTCAGGACTTAACGGTTAGAGATTAGAGCTTTTTCTTTGGTCTTTGCTCTTACAAATTTTGCCTTATAAGATAGGGCTTTGGTCTTTGAGAAAAATTCTTCAAGATATGTGTTTAGGCCTCTGGGATTGCTTAGGCCTTTGGGCTTACTGTTTCTTTCTTAGGCCTAAGAGATTAGGGCTTATTGCTTGGTCTAAGAGCTTAGGGCTTATTGCTTGTTCTAAGAGCTTAGGGCTTGTTGCTCAAACCTTAGAGCTTACGACTTAGGGCTTTGGGATAATGCTTATGTGATTACGGCTTAGTGCTTTAGTGTAAGGGCTTATGGCTTCAAGCTTAGCACAGGGGTTGAGGTCTAAGGGCATAGTGCATAAGGCTTAAGGGTTAGGGCTTAAGGCCTAGAGCTTAGGGGATAGATGTTTTCTCTTTAGACCTTCGCTTAGGGCTTCATGGTTAGGGAAAAGGGTTTTCATTTAGGTCTATAAGCTTTGAACTTAGGGCTTACGGCTTAAGGCGTAAGGCTTAGGTCTCAGGGCTTCGGGATATCGCTTATGCAATTATGGCTTAGTACTTTAGTGTAAGGGCTTATGGCTTTAGGCTTAGCACTACGGTTGAGGTCTAAGGGCTTAGTTCCTAAGGCTTATGGCTTAGGGCTTAGGGCCATGGGCTTAGGGGATAAGGCTTTGCTCTTTGGGCCTGGGCTTAGAGCTTCATTGTTAGGGATATGGGGTTTGGCCTAGCATTGTAAGCTGGGCTTAGGGCGTAGAGCTTAGGGCATAAGGCTTAGGGTTTAGGACTTTGGGGTTAAGGTTCATGGCTTAGTGCTTAGGGCTAACAATTTAGGGCTTTTGGCATGATGCATTTGGCTTAGGGGTTAGGGCTATGGGATTTTGCTTTGGGCTTTAGGCTTGGGTGTTTGGTTAGGGGATTGTGCTTTGGGCTTAGGGCTTTGGGCATAGAGCTTAAGGTTTAAGGCTTAGGCCCAAGGGATAAATGTTTTAGGCGTATGGCTTAGGGCCTTGAGCTTAAAGCTTAGGGTTTTGGCTTGAGGTCTTTGGCCTATAGTCTTAGGGCTTAGTAGATAAGATTTTGCTCTTTAGACCTTGGTCTTTGGGCTAAATGGCATTGGGCTTATGGCATTGGGCTTAGAGCATAGGGCTTTGACTTCAGGCTGTGATCTTTGGGCTAATAGCTTTCGCATTAGGAGATAGTGTATTGCTCGTTAAGCTTAGGGGTTTAAGATTTTGGTTTAGGCCTTTGGGATTAGATCTTTGGGCTTAGGGTTTTTGGCTTAGGGCTAAATGATTAGGGTTCATCACTTTGAGTTTAAGAGCTTAGGGGTTTGGGCTTAGAGCTTATGGCTCAGACCTAGAGTTGACAACTTAAGACTTTGGGCTTAGGGTTTAGGGCTTTGGCCATAGGGCTTCGAGTTAGTGCTAATGATATTATGGCTTAGTGCTTTATGCTAAATGCTTGGTGCTTTGAGCATACAGTTTCAGGCTTAAGAGCTTATGGCTTCAAACTTAGGGCTTAAAGATTAAGGCTATGGGCTTAGGGCTTTGGTCTTAGGGCTTAGGGCTTTGGTCTGAGGGCTTAGGGCTTTGGTCTTAGGGCTTAGGGCTTAGGACTCAGAGCTTAGGGCTTATTTCTTTGAGCTTAGGGCTTATTGCTTAGAGCTTTGGACATTAAGTTTAGGGCTTAGAGCTTAGGGCTAAGGTCATTTTTCTTGGGATTTGGGTTAAGGTCTTTGTGTTTTTGGCCTAGTCCTTATGGATTTTGGATAAGGGTTTAGGGTTTAGTATTAAGGACTTAGGCTTAAAGGATAAGGGCTTTGGGCTTATGGCTTTGGGATTAAGGTTAGGGTTTAGTATTAAGGACTTAGGCTTAAAGGATAAGGGCTTTGGGCTTATGGCTTTGGGATTAAGGTTAGGGTTTGGGCTTAGGGCTTATGATTGAGGGCTTTATCCTATAAGCTTAGGGTTTAGGGCTTAGTAGATAAAGCTTTACTAGTTGGACCTGGGTCTTAAAGTAGCAGGCTTAGAGATTTAGGATTTTTGTAGTGGTCTTTTGGCTTAGGGCTTTCGACTTTTAGCTTAGGGCTTTGGGATTAGAGTATAGGGCTTTAGGCTATCCGCTTAGGGCTTAAGGCTTAGGGCCTAGGACTTAGGATTTAGATCTTAGGGCATTGACTTTAGGTTGTGGGCTTTGGTCTTACAACTCTTTCCTTAGGAGATAAGGCTTTGGTCTTTGAGACTAGGGCTTCTAGATATGGGTTAAGGCTGTTGGGATTAGGGCTTTGGGCTTAGGGTTTCTGGCTTTAGCCTAAATGACTAAGGGTTATATATTTTGTCTAAGAGATTAGGAATTTGGGCTTAGAGCTTTTGTTCAGCCATTATGGGATTATATCTTAGTGATTTATGGTAAGGGCTAAGGGCTCTGAGCTTAAGGCTTAGGGCTTAAGGCTTTAAGCTTAGTGCTTATGGCTTTGAGCTTGGAGCGTATGGCTTAGGGCTTAGGGCTTAGGACTAGAGTTGGGGTCTAAGGGCTTAGTG
>QAOC01035366.1:213490-225456 GCA_003255005.1 Begonia fuchsioides | reverse complement strand
ATCCAAATCAGATGGAGCTCCAATGGGGATTTCCCTTCTGCTTCTGCAAACTCCACATCGGGAGTGTTGACAGCATCGCCGGAGTATCTTGACCCCGGAGATGGATTTGATACGATAAGCTCACTTAAGGTTTGCCGATAATCAGAAATCAAAGCAATATAGTTCATCACATACCTCGTCAAAGGGTGCATTGTCCCGCCAGGTACCGGCAACAATGAGGGCTAACTGAGCACAGCATGCTCGAATTCGAAGATAATGCCCCTGACTGCCTCACCCAATCGAGACAAAATCTCTGAGGCCTGAACCCTAATTGATTCTGCCGATTTGGATTCGAATACTTCTTCAATGTCAGGTATCATATTCAATAACGCATCGTGAAGGTCTAAAATCTTAAAACAACTTTTCAGGCGACCTGCCACTTATGCTAATGGCCTCTGCAAAATTAAAGCTGGATAGCCGGGCCCTTCACTGTCTCCGTAAAACAAGCATCGTCAATGGCGGTACCTATACCATAGAAGATCTGTTCGCAGAGCTTCTTCTCGCTCGCAAAAAGAATCCCAACACAAACTCTTGCGGCCTTTATCCACCTTTTGATCTTCGTCTCCAGTGCGGACCAGTCAAGCTTCTGTGTATCTCCGATGCTTAATCTCTCGATTCCGAGCGTCCGAAAGCTCGCGTCAAAGGTAGGCTTTCGCACGTTGGCATACACTTGAATACACTCTCGCAAGTAGCCAGCCGCAATCATTCGCTCAGCGATGCTTCTAAGATCGAAGACGGCATCGGAAGGTATCAGATCGATCTCGTGAATACTACTTGTCGATCGGTAGCTGGATCGACAACTAGAGCGATAACTCGGACTGTCACTAAAACTGAGGTCATCCTCAGCAGAATTAACAGCCCCGTCATCATTTTCATCCTTAAAAACGGAACCGCGGACGGAGGCAGAAGGGGTCGGATCGTTGAGGGATTCAGCCTCGATTGGATTAGTGTGAGCGATGAGGATATTACGGAACTCGTCATCGAGGCGAGCCATGGCGATCTCAATGGTGGAGTTGACTTCAGATTGGTCATCGGACAAGGAAACAGAAGCACAGTGCGTCGAATTTCATCGACCGCTTGTAAATAGCGATCAAACTCCTCCCTATCGCCCTCGAAAATCATCTTATCGCGAGCTTCCTCCGAGGCGTTGGAGTCCCAGCGCAACACAATCGCCTCAGCTGCTTCTTTCGACTGCCCCGAGTCCATAGTCAAAAAACGAAGCAAAGGCAGGTTAAACAATCGGAAAAAGACGTAGAAATGGACAGGAAAGGAGTGGGATAGAGCTTGGAAGAGAAGAGAACAGGGACGAAGAAGTTTGCCACTGAAAAGCAGATTTCTGCGAATGCGAAGCTGCTGCTGGGCTTCGAGATTGGGCAGCGGGGAAGAAAAGGAAGAGCAGAGCAGTACGAAGTTGGGGTAATCTTCTAGAAATCCAATTCAATGTTACTGCTAGCTGTCGATGTATGAGTGGGCGGTCATAAAACATAGGTCACGGGCAATGTAATTTTAACGTTCCATCCAAAAAATCCTCTTCAAATACTGCTCTGCGATTCGAACCACTAATAATTCTCTCTCGCAGAGGCCTCTCTGGCGCTCTCTCTCCTCTATTTTCCTCTGCGTTTTTGGTCGGGCCGAACCTTAACCCTAACCTCTCGATTTCTTGATTAAAATTCCGGCTTAACGCATTATCGCCGGTGAAAAATGCAACACCAGAGGTTGAAGCAGCAACAGCAGCAGGCTCTGATTCAGCAAGCTCTTCTTCAGCAGCACTCCCTCTATCATCCTGGCCTTTTAGCTCCTCCCCAGGTTTTAGCCTTTTCTCATCCTTCATTTCTGTTTTTTCTGTTCTTTTGATGATAGGTTTTTGCTTTATTGTGGTGGATGGGAGGGTTGAGTATGGGCGGGGTCTCATTCGGGTCTTTGGGCGTTATTTCATCGTAAACGGAGCTGTTACTTATTTTTGATCCTGTCAAGTTTGACTGTGAATTTGTTTTCTGGTTTTTTTAATTGATATGTTTTTCTTTGCTTCCTCTTGTCTTGTCGATGGAAAATAGTCAATGTCATTATGATATGGAGGTAAATATATTATCTCACATGTCTCCAATAATGTATTATTACCCTGTATTTAGTATGTTGGTTTAGTTGGCTAAGTTTGAACCTTGTAACTCTTTCCTGTAAAGGTATTAGTTGCGAGTTCCTCCGCTGAACTGAGAGTATTTCTGTCTGTAATTCCTACCCCACCTTAGGAAAGATTTTTTTTGTTCAAATTTCTATTTATTTAGGCAGATGTATTGGAGGGATTTTCTTTCTTCTTTTCCCCTTTTAGTTTTTTTCCTTGAACTTTTTAATTTTGCAGATAGAGCCAATTCCTAGTGGAAATCTGCCTCCTGGTTTTGATCCAAGCACTTGCCGCAGTGTGTGAGTGTTTGTCTTAGCTTTTTTTCCTCTTTATAGTTTTACACTTTCGCTTGTTCTTGTATGGTTCGTGCATGCTATCTGTTCATGTACGCTATCGGTTAATTTGTAAATTTGGGAATTATTTTATCCCAAACTTTTATCTTCGATTTTAGATGATAAATCATTCATATTTTTTTTAAATATTGCAGGTACGTAGGGAATATTCATACACAGGTGACAGAACCACTTCTTCAAGAGGTTTTTGGAAGTACTGGTCCTGTTGAAAGCTGTAAACTTATAAGAAAAGAGAAAGTAGGTTCCGTCCCATGCATATAGTTTCTTTTTGGAATTTCGTTTTCCGGGATAAATCTGATGTTCTGGTGCATTGTAGAGATATTGATGGGGATTAGCTTTTGTTTAGTTATTTAACAATTCTTTCGCCTCCACTTCATGCAGTCATCCTATGGATTTATTCACTACTTTGATCGCAGATCAGCAGCTGGTGCTATTTTGTCGCTTAATGGAAGACATTTGTAAGTGTATATTATAGGAAGAACCTTTTGAGGGATGTACTGTTTTTTTATCTCATTGCTAAGCAAGTGTTTTATAGGTTTGGGCTGCCTATCAAAGTCAATTGGGCCTATGCTAGTGGTCAAAGAGAGGATACATCAGGTTCTTCTTTTGTGTGGTGTATTGTTATTATTATTATTATATTATGTTTTTTCTCCTTTACTATTGGTAAATATTATATTACGCAGGTCATTACAATATTTTCGTTGGTGATCTTAGCCCAGAGGTTACTGATGCAATGTTGTTTGCTTGCTTTTCTGCCTATTCCACTTGCTCGTAAGTTGCAATTTTTAAAACGATTTCTTGTGCTTTTTTCACTTCATTTTGAATAAAAATTGCCTGTAAGTGACCAAAAACCAATGAATTAACCTATGGACAAGATTAGGCACAAGTCTGGATGACAGATGCTTATATTACTATCAAAATCAAAAAATTGCTTGACTTCTAATCTTTCTAGTTTTTGGTTCTTAGAGATGCAAGAGTTATGTGGGATCAACAGACTGGTCGCTCCCGAGGATTTGGTTTTGTTTCCTTCAGAAACCAACAGGTTCATGATCTTATTTCACTATTTCACCAATCACCAATGATTGTTTTACTATAAAAACATTTTTTTGTGACTTTGAACTGTTCATGTTCCAGGATGCTCAAAGTGCAATAAATGATCTCACTGGTAGGGGTTGGTTTTAGCTGGGCTATTTTCCCCCTCAAAAAGTTTATACATCTCACGGTGTTAAAACTAGATCTGTGATGCGTGGAACTTTTTCCTACGTGTCTTTCATTATTACATAGCTTTAATTTGCTGATTACCATTTGTTCTAGATTGTGAACTGTAGCTCTGGTATCTTCTTTTACATATTGCTAGTTGATAAAAATCTACTCATGGCAACTTGACTAATCACACAGCGATAACCATCCAATATGCATCATTAGAATAGTTTTTGCTATCAATTATGTTGGCTTTTTTCCTCAGGTAAATGGCTTGGCAGCAGACAAATACGTTGCAATTGGGCAACAAAAGGTGCTGGATCTAATGAAGATAAGCTGAGTTCAGATGCCAAAAGTGTGGTGGAGCTTACAATTAGCTCATCAGGTCAGTTGTGCAGATCCAAAAGCTTGATTCGGTTGTGGATGTTAAATGCATTGATTTGTAGTAAACTATTATTCTAAGCAATAACTTTAGTCATTATGACATCATATTTGTGATGTTTGTCTTTTGGAATTGTAGTTGCGATCTATATCATGCAAGGTTAAAAGTTGTAAATGATAGATTGATTTATTTGTGCAGATGATGGTAAAGAAACTGCAAGTAATGATGCTCCAGAGAATAATCCTCAATATACTACTGTATATGTGGGCAATCTGGCTCCAGAGGCAAGGGTTTTATCCTACTCTTAGATTTATCTGTCATTTGCATTTAATATGAATGTGGAAATGTTCATTTCTTCATAGTAATCAGACAAAATTCAACGAACAGCTTCTTTCTTTCATTTTATTTTTTTCTTTTCTTTCATCACTATCAGCATATATGTGATGATCATTGTAGCTTCTTATATGAATTGTAATCTTATTCCATTTCTACAGGCCACTCAGATAGATCTTCATCGCCGTTTTCATGCTCTTGGTGTTGGAGTTATTGAAGAGGTCCGAATCCAGAGAGATAAAGGCTTCGGCTTTGTAAGATACAACACCCATGCTGAGGCAGCTCTAGCTATTCAGATGGGAAACACTCAGTCAATTCTGTGTGGAAAACCGATGAAGGTTAGTTTTCGAGATGATAATGGATATGACTATTTCAGTGTAATCTGAGGATTCGTGCATATATGCATCTAGGATAATTCTATGTTCAGCTCTTAGTCTACATTACTAAAATATTGGTTGTTGTGTTAAATAATTATTAGTACAATGAAAATAATAAATTATTATTTATAATTTATTATATTAATCTTACTTTAATTAAATTAACTATTGTTTGACACGTCAACATTTGTTTATGTTGGTAGAACAAAAATGTAAACATAGTATCGGTCATGCACCTATACCGTAACATTCTACAACTTTATGGTTTTAGTAATAATGTATAGTAGTACACTAATAATGATGATTAATTTTCTTATTTCTCTCCTTATTTTCAAATAAGGATACATCCATACCCATGCATCTATATGTACGCTCTGCAACTTTATGGTTTTAGTAATGATCTATGGTATAAAATTGCCATCTCCAACCAAACCCCACCAGCTAATGTATAGAGTAGTTCTTGAGTTTAGCATACATTCATATACTGAGCTTGATTAATTTTCTTGTTTCTCTCCTGATATGAAAAAAAAAACATTATGAAAAATAGAAATAACTATGAGCTTTATTTTGCTATAGTATCCTTCTAATAGTAGAAATCAATTTTGGGAATAACTTATTCTTTGATTTCTTTTAGTGCTCTTGGGGGAGCAAACCAACTCCTCCCGGTACAACTTCGAACCCTCTTCCCCCACCTGCAGCTGTAGCCATTCCGGGCATCTCGGCCGCTGACCTCTTGGCTTACGAACGTCAAATAGCGATGAGCAAGATGGGCGGTCTTCATCCACTTATGCACTCGCAGGGACAGCAGCATCTAAAGCAGGCGGCCCTGGGAATGGGCGGGGCCGGGGCAAGCCAGGCCATCTATGATGGTGGCTTTCAGAGTCTGGCTGCTCAGCAACTCATGTACTACCAGTGAATAAGGTCAGACACTTTGTTCATTCTCTGTTGAATCCTTCATTTTGTCTCTGTGCCTTGAGTATGGTTTTTATTTACTTACTGCTTTTGTGACCGGATTTTCGATTATAACGTTGCAATTGTACCGGCTTTGCTGTTTGTTGAGAGTGTTGCTATTTTGGTTTGCTTAGTTTATTTCATGAAACAATCCGTTGTCAACTTACTCTATAAATTTTAAGAAATCATGAGGCTGGGTTTGAAGGTTTGAGACACTTTACTGATGAAAATGGCAATACAACTGCCTCAAATTTCCTCGAGAATTATGAAAATCGAGCCTGAAATATTTGTCAAATTTGATTTACGTACTCGTAAACGGCTGAAAATATTTGCTCAGCTGCTGCTAATGCTAAGTTCATTCTCTTTTTTCGTATATTAGAAGCCCTCCCCGTTTTACAGTCTCAATCTGCAGTGGTTCACATTTATTCATAGCTTACTCTAATTACACATTGAGAATGCATCATAGTGGAATTTAATGTCAAATAGAGAAATAAAGCATACCCAATGCCCCAAAATGCTGATCTCCTGCACCAAAGTTTTCAAATGAGATCGCGACGATGAAATTGCGGACTCTTCAATCCGTCAACCTAACAAATGTGGGGATTACTTTGTTTCAAGACCATAAATTTGTCTCTCTTGCTCCGACAGCAATCCGACACGTATTGCAACATCTTTGATTTTTATGATCAGTTACGTATCCGCCATTAGTTCTGGCATGTTTATGGTCATGTCAGATGTTTTGGTGTCGAGGATGGACCAAAAGCAACTGGCATTTTATCGGAATGTACAGTTTTCACTGGTATTAGCAATTACTTCAACTTGAAGCTTAATCGAGATCTCTTCCTCTCCCACAAAGTACTCAAGCTATTTAAGCTTCATCAATGGCGGTCGTAAGGAATCACAGCTACCCCTACCCAGCTTTGTTTTTTTACTCGATATATGAAGACAGTGAAACTACAGCATTACACACCCACATAACTCCAATGTCAACTTCTTGCATTAAATATCAATACTATATCGTCAACTCAACAAGTCAAACTTCTCAATTTTCAATCGAGAATTTCATCTTCTTCTTCACCCACAAGCGTGAAAGTCTGTATCCAGCTATGACCTATGGCTGTAATTGATTAATTCATAGATTCAAACCTTTTTCCCGTGCCTCAGCTCAGAAATTTCCAGTTGGGTCTTCAGAAAGAACCGCATTCTCTGCGATTCCAGCTCAGTCATGAACTTCATTCTCTGCTTCTCCAGCTCGAAAATCTGCTGTAGTTTCGCGCTCTCTGCTTGCTCGTACGTTTCCCCAAATTTCAGTATTGCCTGAGTCAATTCCCTGACAGGGTTAGAACAATCCTTCTCTGTCGCCCCATTTTTGCCTTTGGATACAGATACCAACGCTAAAGATTTCTGATTCACCTTTTGCTTCGATTCTTTCTGCATTCCGGCCCTCTTTCTATCGTGAATTTCTGGGGGAAAGCTATCCATTGAACGAGGAGAACCTGCCTTCTCGGAGCCCGATGAATCTGAGTGACCGCGTCTCCGTTTGCGAAACTGCAAGTTTTGAGTTTTCAATTCCTTCTTTTGATGTAGAAATTGGTTATGCGCTGGGAAATGCTTCACCAGCCGAGTCCTGACCGGAATTCCCATCGGGACTTTGTCAGACTGCAGAGGTGTTGTGGAGCCCCCAGTTTTTGCCGCCGGACCGATCAGATGCTCCATTTTTTCAAAAAATGCCCACTGGCTCAGCCCTCCGTTAGCAATAATCTTAGACTTCTCCAATTTATACTTCTTCTTGACCGTATCTATCCGATTCTTGCACTGGACATCTGTTTTCGGAGTCTTCGTGGAGTCATCTCTGCTATTTACAATGTCAGCGACCTCTTTCCAGTGCATCTGCTTCAAATTCCCTCGGCTGAGTTCCAAATACCTCTCTCCCCAAGCATCTATCAACACCGCCGTAGCATCTTCGCTCCAGCAATCTTCCCTTCCACCGCCACCGCCGCCGCTACCGCCCTTCGGCTGTTGATTAGGAAGAGTCGAGTTTACAGCGTTCTGCGACAAAAGTGGAGGCGGAAACGCCGCAACTGTCACCGTTATTCGGCCGTTCGCCATCGGAGACACCGGTGACCCGCTCTCAGATGATCGGGGAGACTGGATCTCATCGTCTTCTTCCATCATACCGCGGATCCGTTACGCAGGAAGATGAACACTTTCCGACGAACGTGAAATTACGCAATCGCCGGCGTGTTGTTTCAGACGGTACCTCCGATCTGTAAATCTCGTAGAGAAATTTCAGAGAGAGAGAGAAGAAGCGTTAGGGTTTCCTTAGTTGACCGGCGAAAATATTGGGTATCAATATCATCGTTAAGTTTAACGCGATACCGAGTTTATACCTTGACGGGAAAAAACAGAAAGGGGGAACGGACGGCGTCGGTGAAGATGGGACACGTGGAAGAAATGCAGGAACGGAATCAGAATTCGGCTACATTTGATTGGAGCTGATTCCGGGGATTACTGTCACCTGCGGGTGACCGTAACGGTTCCGCCGGCTTTGTCTTTGGTGGGCACTGGTACACCATCTGCGAGCTAATCTCACCGGTTATTTGACGTAAAACTCCCGGAACGTACTCCAGTTATCCCGTTTTACCCTTTTGTTTTGTTTAATTTACTTAACTATGCCATTTCTGAGATGCCGAATTAAACGGTGCCGTTTATTTAGGAAAGATGTTTATCCAAGAGATCATCTTATTCAAAACGGTGTCATTTCGAGTTGTATTCAAATTAGCATGTGCAAAACCGGATGGGGTCCTGGGGATGTGGTCTAGATTCAAAATTGGCAGTTTTAGTTCTTCTGCATATAAGCACATAAGTATATCATTGAAAACCAGGCCTTGTTAGTTTTGCTGGGTCGGTATGAAGCTCATTGACATGACATCGGTTTCGAACTTCCCAACATTCATGTTTTTCCATGATTTAGTGCTTAATGGACTCTTATATTCAAACCCTTTTTCTGACATCGGTGTCAATGATGATAGTTTCACTTTGATACAGATGGATACTTGTCCTACCACAGGCAGTGTAAATACCACCACTGCAGAGCAGCAACGCCTGGCAAAAGCTTCTCTTGCATTCAACTGCAAGAAGTAAGTTCAAACTAGCACTTCGTGTGGATCGAAAGCCAAAACTGTTTTCTCAACAATTGCTATTTGACCCGAATTACTTGTTTTAAAACAGCCCGACCTTCAGAAAACTCTTTCCTGAGTACGTTGAGAAGCATAACCTGCAAATCTCAGAGCAGTCTCCGGCATCGACAAAGACAGGAAATTCAATTTCGGACTCAGAGAAAGTGAAGTCTACAGGAAAGAACACGAGTAGAATAGACGGCCAAGATGACACAAGGAAGAACAAACAACAATCTTTCCCGGCATGGCTACTGCTGTTGCTTTTTTCCTTCTTTGGTGTGGTGATGGCACTGCCTCTCCTTCAACTATGATACAACAAAATGGTAACATATAATCTAGACGTTCGTGTCTTTTTTTTTTCATGCCTCCGATGTTAAATGTTAGTGTACAGTGGATCTATTTAAATTGAGCCTAGCCGTCTTAAGTTAAGGCTCCTTTTAGCTTTGATATTGTTGGCCTTTTTCTGAGTGAGCTGTACGACAATCTCTAGATGCTCTTAATGTTTCATAGTGGCTTGTTGGAGGTCTTGTTTTTTTTTTGGGGAGTAACTGTTTGGTTATGGCTTTGTTTCAGGCCACCATCGTTGACGACGAAGTAAGCTTAATAGCTTCATCATTGATATTAATGGTGGTGCCTTTTCCTTGTGCACTTCTCAAGAATTAAACCAGCCTGCCCTGCAGCTCAAACCGAATTGTGTGGGCAAGGCTGAGTCAGGGCGGTTTTGGGAAGTTTTGGAACTGATTCAGGAGTTTCAAATCTTCTGAAAACCATTCCCGGTTCTGGGAAGTCGCGGAACCGGTTCTGGTTATTCTAAATCTTCTCAAAACCATGGTTTTTTGGAATGGGTCTGACCCAGTTCCGAATTTTCTCAAAACTGAATCTTTTTAAAGCTGCAGTTCTTGGTTCGATGAAGGATTTAAGAACAAAAAAGGGGTGAAAATCGAACAAATCCAAGGTTGCTTTTGGGTGGAATTGAAATTGATTATCAAGGAATGGAGTCTCAGTGGAAGGTACATGGCATAACTCTTGTTCCTCTGCTCAACAGCCGTTTTAATGACCTCAACCTGGTCGTCGCCGGCGACTTTACTTCATCGCCGGCGCAACATCTTGCCGACGAGGTCGCCGGAGATGGGTCATTGGGTATGTCAGGCCCCGGACCTAGATCTCTCTGATTTCCCCAAAACAACTCATTTGTCAGGAAATCAAGCAGTTCTGTGGGAAGCCCTGATCATGAATTCTCTGTTTGAGCTTCGAGATCAAGCTCCAATGGCGAATCGATGGAGTTTGAGGAAATGGGAGCGACGTCGTTTCTGCAAATGGGGCAGGTGGAATTAGACTTGAACCACATGTCGATGCAGTCGACATGGAAGCCATGGCTGCATTTGGGCAACACCCGAGCTTTCTCGCCGGCGATAATGTCGGAGAGACAAACAGCGCATTCCATTCCATCTTCAAAGTCTTCAGACCCAACTTCCACGGTCGGGAGAGAGCTCAGAACAGCTGAATCGAGCCCTTTAACTGAGTTTAAACTTTCCGGGGAATGGCGGCCGGAGAACACTGTGGACTGGCCACTGCGACGGCGGAGAACGGCGGAAGTAGTTTGCGTTTCCTCAGTGCGTGCCCAGAATCTGGCGTAGAGCTGGAGAAAAATCACGAAAACGACGACGAGGAACAGGACTGAAATTGCGATAACCATGATCTGACAGGTTAACTACACTGCAAATGAGTCGCCAAATGATCGGCCGACGTCGGAAAATTCTTCCATTGTTGAGATTTTTCTAGCTCCGGTATCAACGGAAATGAAGAACCAGAAGGAGTATATATATTTTTGGAGATAATGAAGTTGACAGAGACAACGTTAAGCCTAAAGGTCAAGGAACTTGGCCTTGGGGGCTGGGCTAGAGCAAGACTTGGGTTGACTTGAAAGGTGGAAGAAGACGACTGCGACGTTTATCGGTGGAGCAATAGGATTGAGCAACGTGATCGAGCATCCGATAGGCGACTTGAGTTTATCGGTGTATGCTTCTTTTACACTAACCCTGTGGTAGATGTGAAAAGCGGCCACGAGAAGATATTATGTTTGAATGAGATGTGCTGATTACACAATATCACATTAACAACGTGATCGAGCATCCGATAGGCGACTTGAGTTTTTGACTAGGCCCAAAGCAAACGAGTTCGATGTAGTGCTCAAGTGATCTACACCATGATATCTCATATCATTCTTTTCCGAGACGGGCACCGTAAGCTGGTAACTCATATGAATTTGTATATTATGTATTTTCTTCATACTAGAACTTTGTTTAACTCGGAGTATTTAATTTTGCTCCACATTGTGGATATAAGGTGGTGAAGAAAAACCTCTCGTACAAACTTTTGATAACAAAATTTATAGAGAGTAACTAGAAGTGGACAAACGGGTATTCAGGCCGGGTATCGATGCGAGATACCCGGCCCGAACGGGTATCGGGTAATATACAATGCCCGATACCCGGCCCGGCCCGGTAGGACGCACTGCTACCCGGGATCTTACTGTTTCGGGTCGGGTTCGGGTAATTTCGGGTACCCTGAAATTTATTGGTTTTTTTTTTCGAAAAAAATAATTAAAAAATACAAAAAATTATAAAAAAAATATCAAACCTAATATGAATTTAATTATAAGTAATCTATCATCAACAATCACAAAATCAACATAATCAACATATACGAAAGTTTCCAATATTCTTCTTCATCTCCTTCCCAAGCAGAACTACCTATAAGTAACGTTCCAAAGTTAGAAAGACACGAAAAAAAAATTGCTATATCGGTTCATTCGATAATTTATCTTCATTGGTTCAGTCGATAATTGTCATGTCTTCATCTTCCATTATTTCGTCAGCATTCAATGTGTGACGATTGTAAGCTGTAATTTCTGTAAGAAGTCAAAAAAGAGTTAGAAAATAATACCAAATTCGAAAGTAAATATAGAAATGTTTTTGTAAACATTAGTAAATTACATACCATCGTCAATTGTTTGAAACTCCTCCACAACTG
>QAOC01035366.1:0-210921 GCA_003255005.1 Begonia fuchsioides | reverse complement strand
CTGGTTAAGGAACAGCGAGCCCGTATTTACATTCTACGACGGTGCGCCACCATGCTTCTATGCTGGTACATTCAAGGAGACGATCACTAAGCTCATCCATGGCGTCGCCTCCTCTAGGAATCCCACTTCTTCTTCTTCTTCTTGACGCCATTTTTGGTCGTTTGAGCTTGATCTGGATATGGGATCTTCGTTTAGGTTCTATTTTTTTCCTGGTGCCCTTTTTTTCTCCAATCAAATTGGAGATCATAAATCCACTGGGTTTATGATTAGGGGCTTGAACAGGAGCTGAGAAATTAAAAAAAACGAAGAACTATACCTGCTTTTTCCACCAATCAGAAAGAAAGTTCATCTTTTGATGTTGCTGAACACGATTTTCAGAACTCTTTGGAGGCTGGCGTTTTATATTTTCTGTATTTTGTTAGTTTTACCCACCAGTGATCAAGCTGTAGCAATGCACACGTGGGTTTTGTTTCAGATTCTTCTTGACGTCGAATGAAGAACAAATATTAACGATTAACAAGAAAGTAACTTCTGATTTCAGTGAGAATTTACGAAAACGATGAATCATACTTCACGTAGATTCCGTAATTTATGAATTTAGTCGAACTCTAAGTAGCAAAGATATATTTTTTTCCCAGCTTTCTAGTGAAAAAGGAAAAAAAACATCCAGTTGTCGGACCAAAGAAGAGAAAATCATAGTAGGTAGAGCTCAGTTACAGTGCTCTAATGGCGGAAACTGGAAAAATTAGAGGAAGAAGAAAAGGAAATGAAGATAGATTAGGTTGATGATAAGGCAACGAACGACGGTGTTTGGAGCGGAGATGAGGGGAGTTGGCTGGAAAGTGAATATTCCGACGGCGGCCGGAGCTTGCAGAGCGGAGGAGATTAGAGGCGGTAAATTTGTGTTAATGATAATTAATTTGCTGCCAAAAATAATGAATATTAATTTCAAATTTTATTACGATTACAATTTTACTGTATTTTTGGCTTAATTTAAAAATATTTATTAATTTAATTAATATATTTCACAGGTAAATAATATTAAAAAATTGAATTTATGAAATTTAAAAAAAAAATTATTATTTTTATTAATTTAATAAATTAAATAAAAATATAAATTTAATATTAAAATTGTTAGCAAAATATGATTAATCATAATTAACGTAAAATTAGAAAAAATGATTATAGAATATTATAAGGTAAATTGCAATTTATCATATTAATTAATCTAATCATCGTCAAACGACATTAATCATCGTCGTTTTGGATAGGAAGCGTGTTTCTGATTTATAATCGAACCCTTGGCCATGGCGAGAGCTTTCAGAGGGGGAAACGCATGGCTGGTCCGCCGATTCGCCCGTACCTCCACCAATGGCCGCCGTCAACGCCTCATCCGCCGCCTTCTCAACAATCTCCCTCAGTCGCTGCTCCCTCTCCTTCTTCTATCCTCCTTGATAACTCCGCCCGTTCTCCCTCTGATGAGGTTCTCTCTCTTTCTCTCTCCAAATTGTGGGTGAAATTGCTTTAACTAAATCGGAGTTTTTGTTTGTACCGATTTGAGTTTATTTAGTCATTGATCTGTCTAACGATGATTTTGGCGGTGTTTTTATGTCTTAGTTTTTCAATCAGCTAAGCTCATCGGTCACTGAATGACTTTAAGCTTAGAATCGTTTATTTCCCACAATGCTTCCAAATTTGAACCAGGATTAGTCATTATATACAATGCGAGGTTATTTGATCGTTCGTTTATTTGCTTGAATCAGTGGTTTTGTGACTTTTGTCCATTTTTTAGGTCCGGACGATTTTCATATCTGGCCTTCCCGAAGACGTGAAGGAGAGAGAGCTGCAAAATCTCTTGCGATGGTTACCTGGCTACGAGGCTTCGCAAGTCAATTTTAAAGGTGAAAAACCAATGGGTTTTGCTCTCTTTTCTACTGCTCAGCTTGCTGTTGCTGCCAGAGATGCCCTTCAGGTTTATCTCTTGACTATCACTTAACGTGATCGTGGTGTTTTTGTTTTAATTTACTTTTTATATTAGTGTTTTTTCTCCTCTGCACGGGTACAGGAAATGGTTTTTGATGCAGAGTTCAAGTCAGTCTTGCACACTGAGATGGCCAAGAAGAATCTCTTTGTGAAAAGGGGTAATCCCATAATTGATCCAAACCTCTAGGCCCTTGTTAATTAGATTATACAATTTATAAACAAAACATCATAAATAATGATTCGCATATTCTTGATTATATCCTCTTTGAAGAATGTCTGTGCCAAACTTGGTGCCATTTTAAGTTTCTTGTAAGTATGGGATGAGTAACACTCGACTCAGTAAACCTTGATACTCCCTGACAAAAAAATGATAATAATATTTTTTTATGTTAGTAAAAGCACAGTCGTTCAAATTATGCAACAGAATTTACATTTAAAACTATGCCATAAATTTTTAAAATTGGTTTTTTCTTTGTAGAATCACATACTATTGACTGTCAATTTTTTCACTAAGTACTTCAATGCCATTTTATGCCTAAAATGTGTTCACTGTGATGATTTTTCTACACACATGATGTGTACATGTGCACACACTCGCTTGTTGCTTGTGTTTTATCTTTTTTGATTCATGTGTCATGGCAAGGTCATATACTACTTTTTCCTAAGTACTAATGTTGGTGCCCTTATAAACTTTTTTAATGAGATATTCAACCGTATCTGAAAATATATTAATTACTGTGTCTATAGGAATTGTTTCAGATTCAAGTGCTTATGATCAGAGTAAACGCCTAAGAACTGGTGGTGACTATGTACACACTGGTTATTCAAGTCCATCACCTTTCCATCCCCCACCACTATGGGGTCCTCATGGGTGCATTATATTTGACGTTCCCTTCAATTATAATTCTTTTAAATAAAACCATGCTTGAAACAAGTTTTTTATTTTTATTCTCTATTGTAACGGTAATAATTGTTATGTCATATAGGTATATGGCTCCTCCTCCATATAATCCATATGTAGGTTATACTGTTTCTCCAGTAGCAATGCCAGCTCCTGCTTCTATTCCATCACCTAACAGTTACATGCACGTTCAGGTGGTTCACTTTGATAAACTGAAAATAAAACCTTCCTTGAGTGCGTGATTTCTAAGATTGCCTCTTAACTGGTGATTTCACGATCTTCTTGTATGTGTATGCTTGCTTGGTTTTAAAGATTGGAGTCTTCTCTAAATATTGCTTGTTTATCCATTTGATCATTCAGTTACTTTGTACACCCATAATCATAATTCTCATGGATGTAAATGAGACATCAGTTACAGAACATGACTTCAAGATGATATTAGATTCATTATCATGACCATGTTTTACGATTATGCTTTCTTGGGGTTTAATATTTTTTTCTCAGCAGAACATAAAAGATAACCCTCCATGCAACACTCTTTTCATTGGAAATCTGGGGGAGAACATACACGAGGAAGAACTAAGAAGTGTTTTTAGCATGTATGAAGTCCTTTCATCTGCACTATGAAGGGATTCATTAGTTTTACTTTAATGTGCTTGTGCTAGTTTCGTCAATTAATTTTTCTCTCCTATCCCTAATTATTGCCTTGCAGACAACCTGGCTTTAAGCAAATGAAGATCCTGAGACAAGAGAGGCATACAGTTTGCTTCATTGAATTTGAAGTTAGTAATTTTGTTTTTTAAGTATAATCTGATAAAATTTTAATCCTACATTGTATATCTTACTGTCTTAATCTGATGACTGGTTTCTACTTACTTACTCAGGACATTAACAGTGCGACAAATGTTCATCATAGTTTGCAGGGTGTGATTGTACCCAGTTCTGGTTTGGTAGGGATGAGAATACAATATCCTTCTTGGTAATTACTACAGTATTAGATAACATTCGTATAATATCAATTGTGACTGCGTAATGTTGGCCCCAAGTTTTGGAAGCATGCCTGTGATTTTACTATGCTATCATTAAAACAAGCCATATCAAATTCTTCAATTTATGATCTTGCAGCTTTCTATATAATCTAATGTTTGTGCTCAAATTGTAACCATGTTCATGAGTTCTTAACATTGTTTAACGGGGAAGGGAAGTATCATTTGTAGTCTTGAATTACTATGTTTTTGCTCTAACTGTTGTGTAACAAAAATATCTAAATTGCTGATTTGATGTCTGGCCGTATGAATCAAAACTGCAGTTAGAATCAAAACCTTTATTACAATTGACTGTATATCCTGACATTTTAAATATGCATTCCAAATAATGTTGTAGTTCTTCTTACACATACTCATATTTATTAATATATTTTCTTAATTGATGATAAAATTTTAGGAACTCCATGTTTCCCTTTTAACATTTTCGTATGAGATCCTTAAGCTAGAAATGCGTGACCTTGGTTTAATATGTGAGAAAACCTTGTTATTTAAGTTTTGAATGTTCTTAGCCAATTTCTTAAAAAAATAAGTTTTCTCAATCAGATCAATAGTGATAGCATAGTATGTAGTTTACTTCTGATCTAATACTGCTTCTGTGAAATTCATTTCATTTCCTTGACATTTCATACATTTTCGAAGAATCCATTTGGCAAAAGGAAAGACTTCAATCATCATGCGGCTCTACAAGGAGCAAATGGTGCCTCATCAGCTATGACATATCAATAGATTGAAGGGGATGTTTTCTGCTCCTTATGCTCGAATAAATACATCTTCTGCATAGTAGGATGCATCATGCAGCCATCCCATGCATCCATTTATATAATCAAGTCATCATCATTGGAAATGAATGGGCATCATCTGAGCATTCCATTCTCCCATGCATTTATTTTATTTACTTGCTTTGAATACTTGTGGAGCTCAATATTGTTGTCATTTCGTGCACAACTTCTCAGGGGGGCTCAAGTTTAGTCGGATTTGCACGGATTTCCATCCCATATTTAGTCATTGTATGCTGATATTAGGAGGATTATCTAATGTTTATGTTGTGTTGTAAAAGTTGTATTGTGTTTCATCGCTTGCTCAGGAAATTCATAGCATTTATTCGTATTATCTGTTCATTCATCATTCATTTTTGACATTCCCTAACCCATTACCATCACACATTTCAAGCAAAAAACTTATTCAAGCATTGCATACTTGCTAGAAATTATTCTCCATGATTTGTATACAGGAACATGACAAAGCTGCAGCCGGTTTGAGGAGAGCCAATTCACAGTTGCTGGTAACTTAGCTTGATTGGTCCGGCAATTCGCTCGGAAAGCAGTCACAGATTCATGATGGCATTTGATTCTACTGCTAAACTTGAAATCTCGATCAACGGCGACCGTGTCGAGGAGTTCGGGGTTCTAGTAAGTTTCTTATGAAAGTGAGCTTATTATTATCTATGTTAGTATGTGAATTGTATTATGATGAGTCATATCACTAGGCAATTACCTCTTGGATTCTCACTTGCATGTATACATCATCTGTAATGTAATTATATTCTTGATTAGGCTTGGTAATTGAGCCTTAAGGGACAGAACCTAGTACTACTGTCCGTCGACCGACCTTTAGATCCCATTACCGGGGAGCCGAGTCTCGTTTAGGTGTTATAAATCTGCTCAATCGAAGAACATTGGCTCATTGACAATATGCCTAAGATCTTGTCGATATTATCGGCTAAGACTCTTATGTCAATTAATTCCCAGATCTAACCTCAGACAATTAGGATTAGCTGACCCAAAAAAAGAAATATAATTAGGAATGATTGTTAGGATTAGAGTTAGTTAAGTAGTTGTTTAGCTCATTTAGGCAAGTTTTGAAGCGATGACAGAGAATCGAATCTTTGTTAGAATGTAATTTTCTTTTCTTTGCGTTAAATGTAATCGACTAGATGATGATTCTGTAATATAATCCACTGTTTGTATCGAATATTTGAATTGTACGAGTGTTTGTCTAAACAATCAAATCTTTGGTTTCGATTACGATTTTAAAAATCCAGAACCCTATTCTGCAAACATCCAATGAGGGCCTACAGAAGTCTGGATGAATATTCTTAGACAAAAAAAACAGCAATAGTTGACCTACAAAATTAGGCCAAGGACAGACCAAATCAGGAGCCCCCTTTCTGTTTCAAAGTGATCTTGTCCCCCAGACTAAGAGCAATACCTTGGGTTTTACTTCTTATTCTGATGTAGCCACTCAGCTTCCCATCTACCTGTTTTTCAATGCTCACGTTTACTAAAGCATCTTCCCCGAATACACTCTTGGCGTACAAGTTAGCTCCAAGGAATCCGCAATCCCCTTCCAGCACCGACCTGACAAAACGCAATATGATATTATGTAAAAGGACGCTTATAAAGGGTGATTGGCGAGTTTTTAAACAGATCGCATTTGGTTAATGAAAAAAACATTTAAGTAGAGCACAAAATTGCATGAATTTGACAAATTTATGACAAAATGTCATCGAAAATATGATTAGTAGTTAATGAAAACATCAAATGTCATATTATCTTCTTTTTCTTTCCATGCCTTCAGTGCCCAAAGTTTGCAGCATCATAAAAGATTAAAAGGCTAGAACTTACGGAGGAGTTAGACACTTCAGATTTGTTGACTTGATGATGTGATTCAAAAAATCCTTTTCATCTTGGATGATGGTGTTCACAGCAACCTGTATTCGGAAAACAATCACATGACCCGAAAACAATCATAGCATAGATGTTTGGTGGAAGAAGGGATCGAACGGAAACAACTATAAGAAAACATAGTCAGGACAAGGAATAGACTTACTAATAAATCTTTCTATGATAAGCAAGAATGATTTATCATGTAAAATGTACAAGAGGAAAACTTAAGATTAAGGCCGACCCAGGAGCCGACAAAACTCTATTTTCAAGATTTATAGGTATCACATAAGAGGTGATCGCTGAAGAGTGAATTAAGATCACCTTCCAAAAAAAGTAAGTTTTCTCAAATCAATAAGGATAGTTTGAATTACAGCCCAATCTCACAGGACTATAGAAACCAAATGTGAAAGCTGATTAAACAATTTAAGATGGAATGATAATAGCTAACAAAGAGAAAGAAATGTACCTTATTTTCCCACTCAAATTCAGCCCACATAGCTCTAAATGCAACATCAGTGCACGATGCCGGAGAAATGTAATCCATTATATCGATGTGAATATCATTAAGAACAATAACATTCCTCTCGAGCACATTAGAAGAAGTTTCATACACAATGTTTCCAAATATGACTCCTGTTTCAGTAGAGGAAACCTTAATATTTGCTTTTATCTGTTTGCTTGATTCTGCAGCCAATGTATAGTTTTGTGGTCGTTCAACTAGTTTAAGATCACCCATGGTTGCCAACTCCAAGCACAGATTTTGCAAGGTTTCTTTGGTTCGGTTGATGACAGTGACATCGAGGACAATGTCATAATGATGAACTGTTAGATAAGCTTCCGCATAAACAGGATCACTGAAACCAGTTAGCTGAAGAATGCGGTTGAGTTTGTTTGCATCATTTCCATCTTTCATGAACTCTCCAGTGGCCCGTTTTAGATCATCTTGAACTTCATCCTCCAACTCAAGTTGGCTCATCCCCTAAAAGAATAAGGTCCCTTAAATAAGGCTGAAGGTTTAAAACTCAGCCTAAAATATGAGCAAAAGAAAAATAATACACAGTTCAAATAAAAATTGAAGCTAAACTCAATCTTTCCACACATGTTGTTAGATCATGAACTCAAACTTTTCATTATGGCATAAACATTAGCAATCTAAAAGGAAGTGATTAAAAATGCAATAATCCAAACTACCAAAGAGCATATACAGAGAGTAATGTGAAATTACCTTCCTACTTTTTAGATGATAAAAGTCGATAAGTTCGTCTGGCGGGGCATGTGATATTTGAGCTTTCGCTTTTAATTCCTCTGTCTCACGAAGCTGCTTCTCTGCAAGCATTTTCACAAAGCTCTGTCTGCATGATTGCAGCCAGAAATGTCTAACATCATCACCTGTGTTACAAAGCAATCTTATGCAAAGAGTGACTCTATCATGAGAATCACTATCAATTGGATGAGGAAGAAATGAAGATTCACCCAGCTGCAGCATAGAAACCATGATCAACAGTGCTTGAGTACAGGCTCTGTTCACATCGAGTTTAGATGACTGAACCTCTTTCAACCGCAGAACAAGTTTTTTCAGGGTGCAGGACACAACTGCTCCAAGGAAAAAATCACCTGATAGAATCAGCGATCTCAAATTTCCTAAAGAGGACAAAGAGCCTTGAACTAAGGTTGGAGGAGACATGGCTGTCTCTAGTGTGGCACTTTGAGTGGCATATGTCCCGTCCGCTAAAACTGCCGGTCTTCTAGAAGAAACTGTAGTTGCAATCACTGGCTGCGTATTCTTGGGAGCATCTTGAGCCTCCCCTTCTTCAATGACAGTGTAAAAGGGAAGATCTCCAATACACTGTTTGATTGTGGCAATTCCACTCTCAACTTCTGAAAGTGAAAGACAATACTCCCCAATGATCCAAAGAGCACAGGAACATACTCTGGCTGCTCGAATCTGATAGAAAGTGTCCAACAGTCTAGTAATAATTGAAACCCGAAGCTTGGGATTAGTTTCAATAATCTCTCTGACAAAGACAACCACGTCCATTGCCGAAGCCACATTGGTGTCACTCAGGAAATCCATCAGAAGATGAACCACAATGCTTGCCACCTCTGGAAACTTAATTGCACAAGTGTGTATTGCCTGGACCAGCATTTGCCTGTACTCCCCATTCTTTTCTTGCTCTCCACTTTGAGTTTTCACCACTTCCTTCTTCAACATCATCACAACCTCGTCAATATTTCGAGGAGTTATCAATTCAAGAGCAATATCAAGAGTTTTCTTCCTAATATCTACGTTAGGACTGGAAAGTGCCCGTAGAACATCCATGACCATTTCAATCATAATCTCCCGGTGGGAAGTTTTGAGCTCATTGAGCCTGTCTAGTACGATGAGCTTCACATTATTGTCGCTTTGCGAGAGTAAAAGCTGGCAATAAGTATTTGCAGCAGCCCTTATAGCCGTGGGAGCAGAGGATAGGGACACAAGAGTCCCAGCACATTCGTAGATAACAGCAGTTGAAGGGGAATTTAAGAATGAGATAATTATCTTAATATACTTACCCTTTTCAGCTTTATTGGCTCGACACACCTTCCTAATCAACTCAAGGACAACCATCTGAAGTTGTTCACCCCAATCGTTGATCCTATCGATATTGGTGAAAAGGTAATTTATGGCTCTATCCTGGGAACAATTAAACAGCATAAGAAAAGCGTTCCTCTTACTAGAATTGTCCTGCTCTATGGCCAAAAACTTTTCTACGATCTCAGGAGCACTGTCTAGGAGCTGCTCCCCCTGAGAAAGTTTGTAAATGGACATGACAGCTAGAACGGCATTGCGCCTGACAAAAGGGTTCCTATGCTCCAAATTGGAGAGTATCGAAGGAAGCAAGGGCTCGGCTATCTCAGTCTCGTTAAGGCGGCAGAGAAAACGTAATGTGACTCCACGAATATACTCGTTCGGGTGCTGTAGATTATTACGAAGATTCTGGCAGATGAGGATCATCTCAGGAAGGACCTTACCTTTAGAATCAGTTTTGTCTATGATCTCCAAGTAGAGAAGGAGAAGCTTCTGAACGGTATGGTCATCGGAGGGGAGCACGTAGCGAATAATAGTGATGAATAGCTGAGGAATCGTTTCACCATTGAGCAAAAGCATTATAGCTTTCTTCAAGGCCTCGATCTTGGCCTCGACGTCGTTCCCTTCGAGAGCTTCTTTGATCTCGTTCGCCAGAGCAGGCGTGCCCTTGTCAAAGTGTACCAACAGAGTGCACGACTTCTCCATTTTCTTTCTTTCTCCCCTATGCACTCACTCCGATTGGGATCTGAAGACTGAGGATCAGGGAAACAGAGCTACGAATGAAGAATTATCAGATCTGACTCGCGATAAATAGCAGGAAACATGAAATTTGTCAGTGGAAGAGCACGAAATACCTAATGATTTGGAGAGGGGGGAATGGACTTCGATCCGCGCCTGGATGATCGTTGGCGAAAAAGAAATCAAAATGGCGAGAAGTAAACGAATATTGGGAGCATTGGAATTTGGAACGCAGACTGGATCAACGAGAAACTGAGAATTGGGGAACTGAAGAAGGAAGATGTTAGCAAATCTGGATCTGTTGGGCCGGGCTTGAGATCGTGATTCTAATTGGGCCTTGTTGATCCAATTCTATTGACCCAACACATTTATAGACCCAAGAAAAAAGTAAGTATTGACAATTTACTCCCTAAACTTTCACTATATTTCCAGATCATACATCAAATTTTTAAAAATGATCAATAATTACTTTGTATCATACCACCACAACTTCAATGCTAATTTTTTACTATGACAAAAAGTTATGGTCCAGGCCAGTCTATCAGTTTGGGTCAGTTTTATTCATCATATTATTTATTGTACATGCTGATGTGTCAATCTGTGATGAGTATATTGAATATTATAAATAATTATTTTCGTTGCAGTACATTAATGCATTTTAACTAAATAAATCAGAGTCTAATACGTCAGTGTGTATAATAAGATGATATACTAGGAAGATAAATCTGACATTATTCTTTGATAAATGAATTTTTTTTTCCCTACTTGAACAAGATTTCTTATGCGTTTTGCTTTTACAAACTTTGTAGGAAGGCATAATGCCAAAATATAAGAAATGGAGGTTCCTAGAGTCCGAAAGGTCGGAATTTGAGAAAGTAATCGATTTCTACGTATGTTCACCGAGTGACGTGTTCATTCCGGCAATCTCCGACGTCTTCTATTCCAACGTAGCTTGAAAAAGAATAGCCTATGGCAGGAATTAGATTCTGGTGCCGCCGATATTCCAAATTCGACCGCAGCTGCCTCTGAATTCTCATCGCATTATGCGACGAAGAACCATTTGGCATATTCTTCGACTGACATATATATAGACTCCATTTTTTTTATTAATTCTTATAAGATTTATTTTTTGACTCACAGTTCAATTTTCATTCATCAATCACAAACCGTGAACTACAGTTGCTTCGAAGAATTGGAACCGATAGCACGTTTCTCCCCACTCATAGTTTGGAGGGATTGTTGCATTATATTCTAGGATTTTAATTAATATTATTAGTATTATAATTATAAAGGTATTTTAAGTAGTTTATTAATTTATTTTTCTTATAAATAGAAGCATTATAGTTGTATTTCTTATCTTGAATATTATTATGAAATGAAATCTTCTCTTAGAGAGTTTTCACATTCTGAGCTCTAGCTCGTAGGTACGATAGCTGAGATGGTCAACACCGAGCCGTGAGTAGCCGGAACGGGTAACGCCGGACCGTGGATGATTCGGTAACATGCAAGATATAATGTATGAATTTAGCTAAGCTCCATTATTCTCAATTTCATTAACTTCACTCTCTAAGATCAAGAAGTAAACTTGGATCCATTTGAACTCTTTAATTTTCCAAAAAGAAAATCCGATCACCATGATCGTCCTTCCTTTCTCCCACCCAACTTGTATTTCAGATCCGGCTTTCCGAGTCTCTCTCCGTCTTTTTGGGCGACGATTCTTAAAGGGTGCGCCTCTGTGTTGAATACCCATTCATCGAGCGGTATAACTGAAGGAGGAGAGAATAGAAGATAGAGATACTTTAGAGTCTCGGCCAGAAAGAAACTTTGCATCATGTTGTCTTTTACACCAGTGTTAACCTGTGTTCAACAGCCACCAACATTTGAAATAAACAGACTTGTCTAAGGTAGAGAGAGAGAGAGAGAGCCACCAACATATCAAATTAACAGACCAAAGGCAGAGAGAGAAAGAGAGAAAGAGGGAAAGCCACCAACATATGAAATAAACAGATCTAAGGCAGAGAGAGAGAGCCAGCAACATGTGAAATAAAATGACCAAAGGCAGAGAGAGAGAGAGAGCCTTACATCTTTCAAGCCAACATATCCAGCGTCGACCCGAGAGTTCTTCTCGAACGCTTGAAATATATTCCAACCCCAGTCCTTGTAAGTAGCGTTTCCAGTGAGACGCCACAGGTAAAAGAGTGATTCTACTGTCTCTGGCCTAAGTATGTTCCAAGATGTGCCCACCGACATGTCCTGAAAATTCATCGACCTCAATTTCTTTCTTTTCTACTGAAAAAAAAAACTCAAAACTGCATCAAAGATAATTAGATGCATTAAAAGTGCGCCAAGAACAACTCAACTCCCCCTTTTCATGTCTTCCTTTTCACGAATTGAAATATATCAGTACAAATTGGTGCACATCCCTGGATAACTAAGACTAACCTGTCCACCATGGAAGAAATAATTCTCTCCAGCCAACTTGGTAGGCGTAGACTGATAGAAATTATAGCACGTCCATGCAAGCTAAAAGAAAGAAAAAAAATGATCATCAACGTTGTCAGGATAAGAAGTTAACTAAAAAGTCACACGTTTCCGAGAGCTACTTGAGTGAAGTATATTTCAAACACGACATCATAGAGATCAGTCGTGATTTTCGTATATCATTGGTGGGTTTTACAACTACTAAGAACTAAAAATCGTAAATTGAACTATCAGTTTAGCAAACTTACTGAATCTTTTTTATCATATTCATCTACATGTCACATAGTTCCTCTGCTAATCGAATGCCATGATCGTAATAGTCATGGCAACTTCAAATTCTTTGATTATAATTTCAGACTAAGCAGTAGTTTAATACACATATTCTGCAACAACTGAACAGTAAATAAAGCGCAAAATTAAAACATAATTTAAGACCATTAAATACCTCTTCTGCAAGTAATAAAAATTTCTTGGAATCCTCGGGACCATAACCAGATGAACCCAATGCCAGCATTCCTGGAGCGAAGCATGCTAGTTCATCCATCTGTAAATGATAAAAGAAAGAAGACACATCAATCATATAGTTATGCAAATTTCGTTTTTATTTATGATCTCTGTTATTAATTTTACCTTGTCATTCAGAGAATTCCCATTTTTCTCACAGATATAAGTGAAAGAAGATGGTGTTGTTTTCTTGACCAAGCTCAGAAGCCCTTTCATTGATTTCTCCCACATTTCTCTGTTTAGAAGAGATGTTTCATAGAACAAAATTATGAAGTAAAATATAATTTACATATCTTTCCATTGGAAATAAAAAAAAACAATAGAAGGAGAAGTTTCACACCTATAATGTTTTACAGCTGAAGTTTTATTCCCCTGTATCCAGACTTTGAGTAAATATTCATAAAAGCTGAAACGATCGTTTATATTAGCCAGTTGCTATTTACGAAAAAACAAATCATTATAAATATCACAGGATCTTCAAATTGTTATTATCAAGAAATAATGCAGCAATCTGATATACTGTGTTTATAGTCATAATTATTTTTGTATTAGACTTCTTGTATTTGAACGCAATTCAAAAATCCACCTAGTGTGATCTTTATGTGATGCCAGGAAATGACAAGTCAAGTAGACTGAGGTAACCACCACTAGCTTTCTAGTCTAGACCAAAATCAGACCTAGAAGACAGTCTAATAAGTTACTTTACGTAGAAAACGATCGATGCACATAAAAACTCATGTTTTGAGTAATATAAGAAATCCCAAAACAATTAATACCTGTCACCCATGGCACCAAAGGTTATGGCTGCATAAGTTGTTCTTTCCCCTCTAGGATCAAGATAAATTGGTAATAAACCATCATCAGGAAATGTTTTGTTAAGGTGTGTTATAACGTTCTCAACCTACAATAGTGGAAAGGGAGAGTGAGAGTGAGTCATCATTATAGTGTAAAGAACCTTACAAAGAAAAGCCCGGGATTCTGTGTTCATAAAGACAAGTTAAGCTACTCCAACCTAACAGATGGACTGTGTCATGTACTGATATATTGCCTTTCACATAACTGAAAACTGATAATATATAATCCCAAAGACAAGCAAAACAAATAATATAGCTCAAATTCGATCATCTTTACTGTAGACTTTAACAGTGGCGGTGCGGAGTGGGAAGTATAAGAGAATCGAACCTTCTGCTGATACTTTGGATCTCCTGTCCTTTCAGATAGAGCAATGAACTCCAGCTGCTCAGTGCCAGCATCGGCGAGGACGCTGTTACCCTATGTATGAACAAAAAATTAAAATCTTATACAAAACTAAGAAAAGAAAACACAAAATTCCATCATCAGTCTGTAAGGACAACTGTCTGAGAAGTCTCAGACTGTGGTAATAAAAAAGAAAAATACATTAGAGTAGAAATTATGACTCGGCAAAAATTTAAATCAACAGCAACTCAAAAGGGCTTCAGAGAGTACCAAATACTATAATCTACTCGCAATAATGCCACAAAAGAGAATGTCAAAAGTTAGAAAAATTAGTATTCTCCAAAGACACTAGTTTTGCAGAAACTCTGGCATTTATAATAAAAGGTAAGAAATAGCACATACATAATGCTGCAGTGGATAGTATCTCACTAAGGTAAATACATAATTTTGTCAATATGTCTATCTTCAAAAGAACAATAAGAATGTTAATTGTACAAGGGTCATATAGAAACTCACACCAGTCCAAGATGGATTGTGTGGTCCCCCACGAGCCAAATTGATGGTATTATAGGGGATTCCCGTTGGTGTATCCCAAGCTGGAAGCAATCTATTAGCTATATCTTTAGCCTTTTCAAGGAAAACATTATCCCCAGATAGGTCAAATGCACTAAGAAGTCCGCCAACAACTCTGATTTGAATAAAAAAATTCAATATTATTAAAACTGAAAAATAATATATCATATGCATCTTAGTCATTTGATTGTGAACCCACAAATTATGTTTTATTTAATGTTCATTCATCTAATCTCTACCCACAAATGCAACATAGTTATTAGGGCCGGCAATAATGACATCCCTTAACATACCAAAACTAGCATTCGCTCCACTTGTAGTGGGAAATGCAAGAATTGATTCATAAACAAATTTTTATCTCATTGATTATTACATAAAAAGGAAGATACTTTAGCATTTGCAACAATTTCAATACTCGGTTTCGTGCTTGCCAACAACAAATCGGTAACATTCTCAACTGAATGGATGATTTTCTCACCTACTACACCCATACTACTTCCCATAAACTGAAAATCCATAACCCCAATTGCTAAGGAAATATCGTTCAATTGACAAGTGTCTCTCCCTTCCTCTCTCTCTCTTCAAGAATACCAAAAGAAGTCATAGCCAAAGTATTTCAATTTCTGAGCCACTAATTATTAAACCTTACAACGCAACCTTATGGTAGTCTCAAAAACACTAGCTTCATAGTCCTTGTTAAAATCCAATGAGTTTGCAACCCACCTGCCAAGATATGTAAAACACTAAACGGTTGGTAAGTAGTTAAATAATACAAAATTAATCACATCAAGGACAAGCAAGGAAAATTATTGCCCCGTGCAGTAACAGTGAGAACTTAAGAATGAACCAAGTATGTGGGGGGCCAGCTGTGGAATTTTAATAACTTGCAGTTAGCGACTGAGTTATACATCTTTGAGTAACCTGAATTTATTAATTTTTAATCTAAAATTTGCAATTAGCAAATTGTTCAACCTTTTCTCTGAAATGTAGGGCTCCAAAAAAGAGGAATGTGTATAGTTATATATTGCCTAACAAACACATATAGGAAAATCGATAATACAGATATAAAATACATATTATGTACTAAACCGAAGGATCCAAAATTTCAGTTCTAACTACATCTACAAAAGAAATAACAGTAAAGAAGCTAATATAAGCGCATGTCAGAGTGCTCCAAAGAGGAGCTTGTGAAGGGGAGGAATAAATGGTAAACTGGGATAATTGAAGTCCTTTAACAGTTCTATCTTGATTTCAATTTGAAGTATTCTGTATTTCTTTCTCAAAAATTAAAAAAAAAAAACCTAGTTTTTCTACAGTAAGTCTTGGAGTGCCAGGGAGTCTCCTTTTGTCTAAGATGAAAATTAACCATAGGAAACTACTCCCAAGATGAATTATCTGCGCTTCCAAGGTGTTCTACAATAGAATGGAAAAAGTACAAACACTCACTCTTTAGCTTTCTGAAACTGATCATTGAGACCCATAATATAAAGCGTATCAAGAGAGTCTATTAAAGTTGCTCCAAGACCACCAAAGCTATTTACACCATTCTTTGATTGTGGCTGCAAGGGTCATAACAATAGGAAAGGAATGAGATGTTAGCCCTAACTTGAGGAGATAAATAAAATGCAAATAATAAACAAAGCCAAAAAGAGTTTACAAATTTTAAAAATAAAACTTCTAAGAATTGTGGAATTCAAAACCATTGTTCGCTTGATTTGACTAGAGAAGTTGAAAGACGATATTGATCCTTTTAATTTTCACAATAATAAGACATCTGGTAATACCCATACTTCATGACACTTAATGCATGCAATAGAAAAATAGCATGCACAATAACATGTACGGGGTAGATGGAGCCTGTAAGCTAAGTAATCAAAGCTTTTCATACCCTCCTCAGCTCATGGAATTTCAAAGATATTCCCAGGCTATTATTCTGTAATAAAAATTATATCTTCCAAAAAATGTAATTTTGATGCAGGCAATACTTAACGCAAAAGATAACTTTAAAAGAAACATCATTTATCATACCTGAAGTTCATCTTGACCCCATGCATATCTCTCATATGAACTCCAAGCATGAACCATTGCCTCTTTGACTTTTCCTCTTCGCTCAACATCAACAGGATCATCAATTTCAACCACTTCCTTGGATAACTCGTTTGTCTTTTTATTAGAACTGCCGCCTTTATAGTTTGACTGCTCTAACTGCACAAGGAATTTTCTTCTTACTCCTCACATCCAACCAACGAAATAGATTAACCCGCACAAAGTTTTCAACGACATAGAGAAAGAGCAATGAAGGAAGAGGTACTTTCCAAAAAGTTTTTGCAATGAAGAACGAGGTACTTTCCAGAAAGTTTAGGAGCAATGGACTATTCAGAAAGCTGACAGGGGTGGAAATAAATATATGTAAAAGTGTCTCCAACCTTTTCACTACCATTATTTTCTACCAAAGAAAGCAAAGAGCAACAGAAGAGAATCTATTGATTCTGAAAGCACAATAACTAATAAACAAGGAACAAGAACATCGAATATAACTCACCAGATCTTTCAAATAAGTCACTTCTTCAGCCAATTTCAAAAGTTCTTCCTAAAAAAGAAGCACAGAGCACATCAATACAAATCACAGCAAAAAAAAATATTCATAAAATGGGACAACCCAATCAAACTAATCTTGTATTCCTTATTACTAGTTAAAATTGTTTTTAGACAAGTCTTGCAAGAAGAGATTTTTGAGCAGGGCAATCCAAAGTACGAAGGGCATGATAATTTTCTATTCATCTATCGATTTTTCGAGCTATTTTCAATCACACCGACATATAGCTGGTGAAATTGCCTCCAGGAGTTGTGAATTTTATGGAATTGATGATATAATTCTCCAGAGATCGTGGAACCAAATAATGATACATGGTTAGATTCTGATTTCTCAAAAAACGAAGTCAACCAGAAGAATGAGTCGCCTTGACACCATGTTCTAGGCCATAAAAAGTCCAAACAATTGGGTACTAAATTAACACAATTTTCCATTACATCCAAAGGAAAAACCAACGAGGAGGGAAACAAGATCAGCGGATACCTGGTGTTCTCTGAGGAGGGTATAACGGTCCCACACAAGAAAAGAGACACAAACAAAGGAAAAGAAGAGGAGGGCCAGGCGCTTGGGTCTCTTGAGGTAGTAAGACGGATTGCAGTACCTCCATTTGAGAGACGAGGATTTGCTCCTGGCCATCGGATCTCAGTGGCGGAACGGCGAGGCACAAATCGGGAGCATGTGAAAGAGAAGGAAGGGGAAATGGATCGCGTATGACGAAGATGGCGGAAATTTCGGCGGAGCTTTGAGCAGTTTGGCCGGAAACGAGACTCGTTGAAGCAATCGAAAGAGACGAACGGAGAAGAATTGAGGAAGGAAAATGGATCCGATCTCTGTTCAACAATGACTCCACAGAAACTGAAGAAGAAGGCAGCGATGGCGCCAGTAGCAGAATTGTCAAACGAGATGAGCTATGAGCTTTAATAAGGCGGGTGAAGTAATTATACCATAAATTATAATTAATAATTATAATTTATTATAAAATTATTCTTTTAAATCTATTTTGATAATTTAAATTTTAAAAATTATCCTTTAATATCTCGAACTAAATTATATTTTATCGAATAATTATTATTTATAATCAATTTTATTAATTACATAATTGTTATCTAAGAAATTAAAATATAATTGTAAAATACCTTCTTGAAAAATCTAGAAAAAAATAATTTCTTTTACCCTAACTCCTTAATTTATAATTTAATATTTACACTCTAAATTATACATTATTTTCGAACTTATTTTATAATTTAATATTTATTATTTAAATTATAAATTATTTTTAAAAAAACCCGTGTTTAACAATTTATATCATCAGCTAATTCATAGATTAAAGCTAATTGTTGTAATAATTAAAACATTAAATAAATAGTAAACAAATTTTTAATTCCATCCGTTAAAGATTATCACGACCCAAAATAAAACTCCTGATCACAAAACAACACCACCTTATTACAGCTAAAAAACCGTAAGAGCAATTCGCTAACTCTGCGACTGGCCGGACAAGATGAAAGCATGAACGAGCCTCTGTGCGGCCCGTACTCTAATCGACGAGCCAGACAGCACGACTTTACCTTCGGTTGTCCGAGGTTTTGGATCATAAACCATCACATTTGCTTCCGAGATCTGAGACGGGAATGTGCGTGTTTTTTTATCAGTTAAAATCATGTAATGATGCTTCAATAATCATGGATTGCATGCAATAATAAGGTTATATTACCTGTCGTATGTGGTCTAGATTTTTATGGTTTTCTCCATAGACGTGGCTCAACAAATTCTCTGGGATTACTAGCTCTATGGATGTGTTGTCGGTAAATGGCGATTGACTTGCACTGCATAAATAACACACTGAGAATTAAGAGTGAGCAAAATCAAACAAGGACTGCAGTTTGGACCGGAATCGTCAAATTTGGTCGAGTTCTTATATCGATTTTTAAAAAATCGTGATTTATTATTCGATTCTCGTCTTTTGGAGGTAAAAACTAGTGACACTGGAACCAGACGGTAAGTTTAAAGAATGACTAAAAATAAGATAAATTTGACCAAAGCTAAATAAAATCTGACATAAATTCAGAAAATAATTCTAAACTCGGCTTGAACAATAAAATGTAATAAAAAAATATTTATGTATTATATTTTTTTAAATTATGGAAGAGAACCAGGACCAAACCAGAACTGCACCGTATTTCACGATTTCAGTTTCGAAATTTAGTTGGAGTAGGCACTGGTTCCGGTTCGGGATAAGACCAAACTAAAACAATCTCATCCCTACTAAGAATACATATTCGAAACACAATAAACATGTTCTTTTTGTATCTTCATTATATCCTAACACGACGTTCATTAACCAAGTAACTAAATACTTGATCTCGTCGCAAACAATTATTGCGAAGGATAAAATTATAAGATAAACTCGCATTATCGTTCATTGGTAAACCAATAATCAAGTTAGCAGTTTCAGCCATAGACAGAAGAATTACCAGCTCAAATTCCCATTTCTTGAAGCCACGCTGAAACCAGCTTCTGAAGTTCCTGATGGCAACCTATTGTTGGCTGCCTGAAACAAGCAAGTTTTTGAATCAATTAAAAGCTTTAGAAGAAAATTAATGCTAGGTTTATCTTTTTAATAAATATTCTGATAAGGTCATTTTATATAAATATTAGGATATTATAATGATAAGATCCAATGTTTAAGTGTGGGCCTAATCCATAAGGGATGGGAAAATTATCTATAAAATATTATGGCGGAATAAATATAAGACCCAATTTATTGGGTTATTTTCTATAAATAGGAGGGATTAGTATGAGAAAAGGGTAGAAAAGTAATAGGGTTTTGTTTGGTGGTTTTGAGCCGCCATTAAGGTGCACTTGGGAGGTAGCAAACTCATCGAACTGCTTGTAAGTTCCGTTTATCATTTAATTCATTGGTTTCTTCGGTCTATTTTATTGTTCTTCAATTTGTGCATTGAAGGAGTCCTATCAACTAGGTATCCGTTTTGAAAGGACCCCTTATATGTACAAATAGAAGAAGAACCAAGATCAGGAGAATAAACAAAGAAGGCAAGATTAGTAGAATAAACAAAGAAGGCAGTAGATTAACAACAGAACTTATAAGCAATTCGAAAAGCTTGCTACCTACCAAGAGCACCTCAATGGCAACTCAAAAACTCCAAACAAAACCTTAATATTTTTCTGCCCTAATATTTATAGATAATTTTCTCATCCCTTATGAATTGGGCCTACACTAAACATTGGACCGTATCATTATAATACCAAAATATTTATATAAAATGATATTTCATATTCTTATTGTACACTCTGACATGTCAAACTATGATTGACATAATTAAAATTCATTTACTATACAATTAAAATAATTATTTATTGTATTTATTACATCAATCACCGGTCGATATATCATCGTATGCAATAAAAATATGTGCTAACAAAGTAAAGCTACTAATATCCTTAGAAGTATCTATCCGGTGATGAAACCGGGCACTAATCTAGTTAACAATCATATCAATAACTGCTAAGCAAGTATTCAAACCACCAACCTGAGAAGTCCATGATCTCGGAGAAGATGGTCGGTCAAACGTGTGTGAGGGTCCTCTCTCGACCCCATAAGGATGGGGAATTTGAGCCTGATTAGGAGCAGCATGATCGATGCCACGAGAATATGCAAGGTTATGATCGAACGGTTGAGATGGAGTGAAAGATCGATCGTTCATGTGAGGCATCCCAGATGGGAAAGGGTAGTGTCCGGGTGATGGCATGTTAGGCCTTGGCCTATACAATGGGTAAGGAGTTTCTGAAACAGGAGGCATATAAGATTGGCCATTTAAATTTGGTGGGGGTGGCCTCAATGGGAATATGGTTTCACGTAATCTGCTGGTTATATGAAATAAAGCATCTTGTACTGAGTGCAATTTACCTACAACCTATTACGAAACAAAATGTTTCAGTAAATTGCTGAAAGAGCCAAAAAAGCATTGCAAGCTTTCTATGTTTTACCCGCTAAGACAACAAAGAGTAATACTAAATTTATCTTCTTATATCGAATTAAAATATATTTAATTTGTTATAATTAAAATAATTATTTATAGTCTTTATTGCACAAATCATAATTTGTCACGTAAGCGTGCACAACAAAAAAATATATTATGAAGATAAACCTAGCATTACCTGACAACAAAACATAGATATATGTACCACAACATTCCATCTTTATTCAACTTATTCTAAAGATAAAGTGAAATATGTTGTCCGCTTTCTTTCTTCTCATTGAATGCAAGTAATTACAGTTCAATCACCAAATAGACCATATCTAAGAACACATTTGAATAAACATATTTGTTAATAAGAAACTTATATTTCCCAACAGCAAGCAAATAGTTTTTCACTAGATGTTCGGTTCGAGTTCTTTCCAATCAACTCCTTGTTTTTAATACCAAGTTTCTAGCAAAAAAAAAATGAGCTACTCACTGCATTATGATCTGAAACTTCAGAGACAAGATATTTCTACTTGTATATGACAAGAAATGCATAATCAGCAATTGGTTAATTTTATTTGGACAGCATTGAGTTTAAGCACTTTATGAGCAGATTACTTCAAACCTTTTAATGACCCTACACACAAACAGACATCCAAAATACGACTAGGCTAAGGCAAAAGTTCCATGGCTCAGCAATAATCAGAAATTACGTATGATCAAATAACAACATTGAAAGTTCACCAAGAAGGAATTTGTATAAGAATGATGGCTCGAGACAACAAACAAAATATATGATTACGTTCCCCAATGTATTCAGTATATTACCTGTACCACTTCATCATTCTGAGAAACGCACTTAGGAACTTGTTCCTTTGAGACAACATGTATGTTAGCACCAGTAGCTCTTCTCATTTCATGAATAATGAAACCTCCTTTGCCTAGTAAATAACCAATCTGCTGCGAATGTACAAGAAGCCTAGCTACAGCCGGAGTACCAGGTTCAAATCCAAGATCTGCAAGTCGAGTATGCACACGCATAACAGCTTCTTGTGCTGGAGAAGGTATCTGCTCCATACTCTAAAGAAGATGAAATAAAAATTAATGAAAAATTGGTTTCTTATCTCATAATACAAAAAATAATAAATGCAAGTTTCCTAAGAATGCCTAAAAGTCTGTCCCAGTAAAAGGAATGGAATAAAGAGCAAGTATGCCATTTTCTTGAGGTTAATCAATAAAATGTGGAGAATAAAAATTCCAAATGTAAACATACAATTCATATAGCATACTTCAAATGGAAATGAAGTTGAGAATTGAAGTTCTCAAAATAAGGATCGAAAGCATTTCGAAATATCTTAGGCCGGGGTCAATTTGGGATGGTCCATTTCAATCGAAAAGAGATCGCGAGTACTCAGGAAAATATCTTCTTTCCCTTGCATTTTTATTCAAATAAAAACTTACGTTTCTTGCTTCCCCATCAACAAGTAAAAAATAAGTCAGTATCATATGAAGCTTTAAGGGTTCAAGGATTTAATTTTTTCTAATTCATTACCATTTAACCCTGATACAAGTATTGCCAATATCTCAAATACTGATAGAAAAAGGTAATTCACCTCTTCATTCAACCAACATGTGTAATGGCACAAAAACTTGTAAGCTTATAACATACCGCATTAGATCTTTGTACCTCGCGTGCCGATATGACAACAATGCGTTCATCTGAATCAGGTACAGCATCAGCAATCTTAATATATGCACCAGTTTCATTTTGCAGAGCTTTAACTACATGACCACCTTTCCCTATCAGATTACCAACTTTATCAAAGTGACACAACAACTTAAACACTACGTCCTCTTCCACTGTCATTCTGTGACCATCATGCCCTTGAACAGAATTATAATCCCTTGGATGATTATCTACAGCCTGTCTACCTGATGTATATCCCTTTTGAGGAAAAGGATCAACTCGAGCAGGAATATCATATGTGTTGGGAATGTTTCCAACAGGTCTAGCAGAATCTAAGCCAGATGCTTCAACTGAGGGGTCACCCTGAAGGATAAATGAAACCGAAAGGAGTGCTTTCTTCACAACAGAAAAGCTTCCTGTAATCTGCATAATATGTAGAATAAGCATGAAAAAAGGTAGAGAACATAATCATACACTTATTTCAAGTTTAAAAAGCTCACCTATATAAAGGAGTACATTTGTTAAACCTATAACCTTTAAACTACAATTTGCAATCATATAAAACAGCTTAGAAATCGTAATCAAAAGCTTTAGGGTACCAGAATATGAAATTTCAAAGAACAAGGGAAGGACTAAGACTACCTGTATTCCAAAATGATATACATACACATCTCATGTGCTCATTGAAGAAAATATATTCAAAGTTCTTTAACTTTGACCAAATTAGATCAAGTGATAAAGTATTAAGTTCAATGACTTTGATCAATTTTGATTTAAATGACACTGTGTAAGGAGTGATTAACCCTATTCTTTTCCCTTTAATTAAGGCTAAAAAGTAATAGAAGCTGTTCATATAAAAAACAGGGATCCATATGAATGTGTATCATTTTGCAATCATACAAAACATAATGACTCCAGTTTCTTCTCCCTTACATGGTACAGAAGGGGGACAATGGAAAAATGTCTTTCTTTTTCCAAAAAAGATAAAAATACAACTGTGTCAAGGAATTTACTATGCTGAGAATCAGTCAGTTGACTAACGTCGTAATAGAAAGAAACAATTAAGTGGAGAATCAACTGATTGATTCATCATATTGACAGAGAATGCGAGCAACTCGTGAAAGAAATTTTTTTTATATAATATACTCATCTGAATTAAGTTATCGCCCGGAGACGCGCAGGTGGGAACTTGATCATCGGGCATAATCCTAACTTGAGCACCTGTATCTTGTGTAATCTTATCCACACTTTTTGCTCCTTGACTAAATCCAGGGCCAACCTGATGACTGGAAGCCAATAACCTACAGACCACTTGCCCCCTGGCTTCACCATTATTATTGCTATTCAAACCCGCGTCATTAATATCCGAATTCGAGTCCTTGCCCAATTTAACCATCGTTTCAAAGGTCGCAAGTAAAGCCATCTGCAGCGAAGAATGCAGATTTCCAACACCGGCATCACTAGGGGCAGGGGTGGTGGAATGAGGATCATAGAGCGCCTTGTCATTTTTATCAGGAATGGATTTAGGTTTAGGAGAGGGAGAGGAGGAATCAGCGAAGATGAGAATGACGCGGTCGTCGGAGGAGGTAGCTGGTTCTTGGATGAGGATATTGACTCCGGCGTGGTGGAGAAGGAGGTGGGAGATGGAGGCGGAAATCGAAGGGACGTCGGCGGAGGGGCAGAGAAGGCGGAAAGAGGCGGAGGAGGATGGAGGAGTGAAAGAGGGGGGATTTTCCATGGAAGCGGAAGGAGCTTGAGAGAGCTCTCTACCTTGCGAGTTGGGAGACTGGTAACTGTCAGCTCGTCTGTACCTAAATATCAATTTACACACTATGAACTACGTACCCGATAGGGTTGGCAGTTGGGCCGGGTCGACCCGCTAACCGACCCGAACACAGAGATCGGATCGGTTAGCGGATGGTTAATTTATTTTCGAAATCCGAAAAAAACCGACCATCGATTAACCGAATTTATGTGGGTCGGTTTTCGGTTAATTTTGATAAAACCCGGCCCAACTCATTCTAAACTCATTATAAGTAATAATGTTATTCGGAAATGTTAGAAAATCTTCTAAGTGTTTAATAATATTTTCGGTCGACCCCAGGATCGAGGAGGGGTCGACACAATATAATCCTTTGGAATATTTTCGGTCTACCACAGGATCGAACGGTCGACACAAATAATTCTCAGGAATTTCTTTGATCGACATCATGGACGAGCGGTCGACCCCATCAACTAGGGGTAGGCAACCCAAGTCCGACCCATGGTCTCAGCCCGACCCGCAGCTTATGGGTCGGGCTGGTGATGTAAAATTTGAGTTTTTTTTTTTAAATTGGGTTGGGTTTATATTATTTGTTTGGGTTTTGGGTCGGGCTTTTATTTTTACAAACGCATGCCCGACCCAAAACCCGTAATATTTATTCATCTCTTTCTTTTTTCAATTTTCTGCTAGGGTTAGACGTTCTGCGACCAGCCTCCCCTGCGACCAGCCTCCTTCCGCTGCGACAGACGTCTGATGTAGCCTCCTCCACAACTAGTTACAAAGGTATTCTTAACCCTGATTTCTCTTCATTTTTTCGTTTATAATCTTCCATTTGTTTTCGTTTTCTTGAATCTCTGTTTTCAGGCTTTTATTTATTTTATTTTTTTTTGGCAAAAGTGAGCTGTATAAATTTCTTCCGGGATATCGTACTTCTGTGCTTCTATAAATTTTATTCTGCTGGATGCCATATAATATCATTTTTTCGACTATCGTATTTCGGCAAGTTTTACTTCTAAATCTAGAAAAACTAACTCTTATGAAATTAATAACCTTATGCTGTTTTTTTACGATTCTATGCTGCAACGAGTGAGCAAGACCAAACTGACTTGTCGAATCGATCGGCTAGGTTCTGTTTGATTCTAGCATCTTTTAATAAAATCACTTAGTTGATTTTCTATTACAAATTCAATTTTTTGTTCAGCTTTTGAGTTTTTAGTCAACCCAAAAATCGAAATGAAACTATTAAAAAACAAAAATTACATTTAATCTCGTTACACAAACGTAATTTGTGGGGTCAACCGAAGCTGATAAAATTATGAGTTTTTTATGGATATTTTTATTTTGAACAAAATTTTGTCTTAGAGATTGCGGGTTTTGGGTCGGTCTTTGATTTCGATTTTGGGACCAAAGCTCAAATGGGTCGGTGCTGGTCGATTAAAAACCTGACCCAAACCAACCCATGCTCATCCATACCATCAACTAATTCACTTAATTTCATTAGAAGGAGTTAAACTCGTTTAAAGAATTTATCTCCTTGAAAGTCAACTAATCTTAACGGTCAATATAGGTTAACTTCGTTCACCATTCAACATTGATAAAACTTAAGGTATGTAGAAAAAAAAGTCGGGTGTTACAAAACCCGCTCAAAACCTGTAGCCCAACCCAAAAAAAACCGAATCTTATCCGAACTCAACCCGCAAATTTGGGTCGGATATGAGTCGGATATCATAATCAATCGGACCTGCTTCGAGTTCAAAATTAACAAACTCGAACCCACCGGATCAATTATTTTTTTTAAAATAACCGAACCAAACCCGTGGGTCTCAGCCCTAGTACCGGATACCTCAATTTTCAAAAGTAATTAATTAACACATTTAAATATTTTATTCACCATATATTGTTGCATTATAATTTACATTATGTTATTATTATATATATATATATATATTATTATAAGGTCAAAAGTAAAAAAATGAAAGAAATGGCTGACGGACATTCGAGGGACTGTAATCATCATTCGTTCAATTTTTTTTGAAATTTTTATTTTTATTTTATTTGATTAAGCAAATATTATTTAAATAATGTGAATTTTTTATCACACATTCATAACAATATAGAAGAATAATATGAAAAATTTTAAAAATTTTCAACATTAGTACGATTTATTATAATTTTTTTAATGTAATAATAAAAAAAATTCAATTTAAATTCGTACGTCAATAAAAATTCATGAATTTTTTATCACATTTACAATATTATAAGATAATATTTTACATAATTTCTTAAATTTTTAACAATTCTACGATATATTATAACTAATAATAAAATAACTGAAATCGAATTCACAGTAGATGTAAAATAGGAACGTCAAGTTGTTCGAAAAGTGACAAATGGTCGTAATTCCATCGGAAGAGAGGGGATTCTGTTTCTGCCTAATGTTCTTTTGGCATGACTCGCTTTCTCTATTTTTCATTTTTGTCGCTATCCTTGCCTCATTATTGCGGAACTCGGACGTCTGAACGAGGGTCGAACAGTAGCCCAACCCTATTTTGTTTTGTTTTAACCCTTTTTCTAATGTTGATTGAGTTAGAATTTATTATTTAAGGTTCTTCTACTTCTCAAAGATACATTAAAATTAATTATATATATATGAACATTACTACTCAAATTAACAAATTTATAAAAATAAATTAATGAGATGGTATCCATAAAAAAACATGGTGAAGCTCAAAACATTGATTGACGAATTTTAAATTTTAAAATATCTACTGAAATCGACACATAATTCAAGAAATAAATTAATCTTGACCTAATCATGTAAATGAGAATAAGATTGTCACACACACCACACATTGAGACTTACAATGTTTAATCGAGCATACTTTTGTGCATGTCGTCATGGAAAGGGCGACCATACCCTCGTAATAATGTAGCAAAGACGAAGAAACCGCGTAAAATACATGGGCCGAAACACACACAATTCAATAGTCATTTACTTCCAAACACAACCTCGGATCGCAATTCGTCGAAATCTTGTCACCTGAGCGTACTAAGAACGAAAAAAGAAACGATCTTTGCAATTCCATCAAACATTGTAAAAAATATTTCTCATTACAATACCAAAAACTATGTCAAATAATAAGAACATGGAATTTACTTTTACAAAACTATACAACTCAACAAAGCTAGTAAACCAATCGGCCTAGCACATCTCGTATAACTCATCGATGAAAACTCTACTATTTAAGACAACGAACAATATCTTCACCACTTCGATTTGGAAAACACGTGTATAGCTCAGACACACAAAGCCGAAAACCTGATTATTATCTAGACCGGAATAACATCGATCTTCGACGAATCCTCGCACCTCAGAACAATGCCTTCAAGGCTAGCCGGGAAGATGAAATTGCTCCATTGGCAGCCCGTTGTTAACGGCTCCGGTGGAGGAACGATCATGAGTACATTCTCATTTCTCTGAACAACTCCCATTACACTAACAGTACTGCCTTCTTTGATATACCTAAGAGAAAAGCACAATTCAGAGTTTGCCAATAGCCCTTGATCTAAAATTATAGTAGTTCTAAATAAGATTAGGACATTACCCTTCTTTCAATTGCATTACTCGACAATCGCTCGAAAGGTTTCGGTTTCCAAGCCATCGAATAAACTCAGTAGACAACTCTTTGTTTGCCGGGTCAACCTCGGCCACAATGGAATTATCTACATATGCAGCCACCCTTGCACCATAGCCCGTTTTAACTAAAGCCCTCAGGCCAGATTGGAAATCAGAGATGTAGAAGTCTACCACATGCCTCTATAGAGAAGTGTAGGGACAAGAATTCGTTAGGTATTTGAATCTTGAACGCCAGATCGAGAGTTACCGAAACAAAGACTCCCCAAGAATGACTTAATGTGTCATCTTAAAGGGTAAAATTTTTGCATAATTATCACATAAAACCTTACAGTCAGAGATATTTTTTCAGCTATACCTTAAATTTTCAATTATATCAATTGAAACATCAAAATATTAGTATTTTTCAAATGAAACTTTAAACTTTTAATCCTATCAATTGACACATCAAGTACAAGGGTATATTCAATTGACACCTTCAACCTCAGAATTTTATTAAATTTAATTACTTGGTGTCTATTGATAATGGTCTGAATTTTGAGGCACTAATTGATAAAGTCGAAGTTTTAAAGTTGAAAAACATTAGTACTTTGAGATATTAATTGATAAAATTAAAAAATTAAGGTGTTACTGAAAAAATACTCATAACTATAAAGTATCTATTGATAAATATCTTAATTTTTTTTGTAAGTGCACACAGAACAACATAACAGATTCGTCTAAAACTTGGGCATTAAAGAAAAAGACCAAAGCCTCAACAAAAGCCAAAACTCAAGGAATGGATAAAGAAAAGGTTCAACAGATTGCCTTTTGTAAGAAAATCAAAATACTGTTACCTCAGATGATCTCAGTCCCCAAGTGAAACGTGGATGCGTCGAATTCGCTGCTTTTGAATCCCAACTTCGATATTCATATAGACTAGTGGATGTATAAACACATCTTGGAACTTTCCGATATGACGATTCAAGAGGTACATTACCACAAGTAACCACCTTCCATTTAAAAAAGAAAAACATCATTATCTGTTTCTTCCTAACAAATAAAAACAAGTGACTGATAGAATGCCATAATTTTATGATGAAACTAGTCATCAAAACAGATGAAGAAACGAAAAAACAGAGCAAAGAATGTATGTTAGGAACCATGACCTCGAAAAGTTTCAAGGAATGCACAAGAGTAAGCAGATAATAAGAGAAATATTATTTAAAGTATTTCAAAAGCTGCATACCCCAGAAACTTTTACATATTGCCCATTCTTTGCAGTCCTAAGTTCAGCATCAGGATATCGAGCAATGACACCAATAATAGCTCTTCTTCCCCAGTAACTATTCCAAAAAAATAATGCAGAAACCGCACCAAAAAGAATCACCACAACAACTAGAAGAATCGGGTTATGAACCGCAGCCAGAATAAAACCACCAGCAATGAATCCCATGACAAATATCAGAATCACAGACCACAAAATGAGCTTCGGGAAGCTCTTCTTAAAAGAATATTCATCGCCATGGCCGAGGGTCGTAACAGCTGGATTTTGGGCAATCGAGGGCCCATGTACTTTGAACGACCCCATAGAATCTAAAGGACCAGATACCTTTTTAGGAGCTCCTGATGAATTTAGAGGACCAGAAGAAATAGGCCCTGATGTAATAAGACCTGTGGTAGGAAGAATCGGAGGAATAGGTCCCGAGTTTTGGCGCGTCATTCCACTAGATTGAGGGCCAGAAGTTGACTTCTTCATTGAGCTCGAACCAGTACCCGTCATTAGTCCTGTAGGTGCAGGAGCTGGTGGGGTATACCCAGCCCGAGGTGCTGCATTATGTGGGACAGGTCCTGAATGAGTTGAAGCACCCCCGAAAGAGCCTGTCCTTGATGGAGCATTATTTAAAGGTCCAGATTTTCGAGACTTGGAGCTATCTGTAGGGATATCGAACATCTTTCCTAGCTCACCAGACTTCTTTATGTCCCCTCCAGTGTAGACCATGGCTGCAGAGCTCATTGTTGGAGCCCTTTCTTTTGGCTGCTCTGGACGGCCTGAAACATATAGGCCACTGCCAAGTTTATGGGATGGGAACCTCGAGCCCATCACGTGTTTTCGTATAGATGTTGAACCAGTGCTAGATGTGATTGAGACTGATCAAACAGCTTTACTGCATACATAAAAGAATGACACAAGTGTAAGACGAATTCCAATATTGTTTAAACGCACAATATAAGTAATACCAAAGTGAGACAGCAGAAAACAAGTGTTCTTGAACGAAGATGGAAGTCAATTGTAAGAACTGAATCTGTTGTTGTTCCGATATAAGATTCCACCAGTTGTACAGAGACCCTGTGAATCGGGAGGTAAGATCGGCAATAATGTCAGAATCATATGGAACGCTGAGCTTCCTGTGTAGACACCAAGCATGCAAATCCTGGATTCGTTGAGACCATTTTGAATAAGGGATATCGTCTAAAGTAAATTTTAGACCTGTAATGAAACTTTGGTCTGTTTTGGGAGTCGGAGCCTGGGAGGAGGAGGAGGACATGTGATCTTTGTCTAGAAAAATAGGAGCAATCTTCTGAACTGAGTCATCCGATAAGGAGGGAATATCATCCATGGATTGGTCCGAAGAGGAAGACATTATGTCATCAGAGTCTTGTTCTGTAGAGGGAACTGGACTGTCTTCTTTTTGATAAGCCTGGAAAATGGTTTCTTTCCTTTGAGACCATGACTGATGTAGGCTGGATGAAACCATAAGTTGTTGATGTGGAGATTGTGTTGAGGTGGATTCCTCTGCTTCTCGTCGCTGTCGTCTTAATAGATCGCGTATTTGGACTATGTCCATTTTCTTCTTTTTGTCTCCTGTCTGAGAGGGAGTCATGCTAAGATTGCAGGGAGGAGATAACGGGCGCCTTCTGAATTCAAAATCGTCAAGGGGATCTGGGCTTGGACGGGCCTGAGAGGAGTCGGAGGACCTACTTAGCATTTGAATCTGGCTTTTTAGTTTAGCCTTTTCTTCATCGGGATCATGACCGTAAGGGAGAGTCGTCTTCCCTGTTTCAAGACGAGACAATCGTCGAGAAAGAGTTTGGAGCATGTCATGGGTTTGCTGGGTGGATAAAGTCAGCTTGGCATCAATGTCTGAGACTTTGTAGGCAACGGTTTGGAGTAATTTGTTTTGTGCAAGAGCGTTCTGGGACTGCCAGTTAAGAACAAGCTCTGCCTGCGAGTTTCGTTCAGCATTTCCCTGAGCATCGATGGAAGTTGGAGTCGGAATCTTGACAGTGTGTTTAAAATTATTTTCCTGATAAGGATCCAAAGGAGGGAAATCTGTTTCGTTAAACATGGCAATTTTAGGTAAATGATGAATAGTACCTTTTTCGCCATAATGGACGAGATATTGATAACGTCCGCCATCATTTCCTAATCATCATTTCCTAATGGCCCAACAAATTGGTTGCCTTGTTGATATTTGTGATACAAAGGATTTTTGGGTTTCTTTTTCTTCTTGAGAGAGACATCTAGAAGGTAGTCTACTTCATCATCTTCCATACATAATTCACAACCACAAGTATCGAAGAAACAATGACCTGTGAGTGGGTCCTTGAAGTAGTTACAGGGAATACCGTAGCCGTTGAAGGATCGGATACACTGGTTAGTTCTGTCTGGAGGTTCTTGAGGAAAATTTTGGAGCAAGAACATGGTCGGAAAAGTGGAGGACGATGGTTTATCATCCCTTCCAGTAGAGTGGTCGAATCTGATAGAAATTGATCCGTCTTTTGATTTGATGAATTTTGGTTCAGAGGATTGGATCGGCCTAGTATTTTGTTGTTGTATCTCATAATTTGTTATCCATCGTTCTGGAAGGAGTTTTATCAACTCATCCCGAGAGATCTGTCGTGGAACGTGAACACAGGTGGGAGCAGAAGAGTGGTGGTAATCTGCCGTGACAAAGATAGTCGCAGAATTGTCGTCTTGGGAATTTGGAACTGCTAGATCCAGGGCATGATTTTGGACACTATACGCCATTTGATAGTGAAGGGTTGCTTCGATAGCATCGGCTGTTTGCTGAGGTCCATTCAATTGAAGCTGAACCTGTAAAGCTGTTAATAATTTGGATCTTGAAGAGACATACAAAAATTAGGGTATAACGTCATGAAGACCGTTCCTGCATTAAGAGTTGTCTCGACAGTTCCGATAACGGCAAATTGATATTCCAGAAAGCGGGTATCAAGTAAAGCAATTCTGGCAGTAATAGGAATACCCTTTCTTCCGTGATAGGTGAGAGCTAACTTGATAGCTCCAAAGTGTAGATGAGAATAACCCTTTAATCGCCATTGTCGTGGAAAATCGTCTGGTAACTGGAGGGTGATTAGTTGTTCTCGGTGGGTGGCAGCAATATGGTGTTGATTAAATTTACTGGCCTGGATGTATTCAAGAACAGGTGAGAGATTATGTTTGATAAAAGAGCGGATTCTCTGAATAGGACTTAGAGATGATCGTGAATAAGCATCATAAGGATTTAGTAAGGGGAGAGCTGTGTCGGAGACATGGTTATTTTCGGTGGTGGGAGAATGAGTGATTTCAAGGTGGTCAAATCTAGAAGAGGAAGACTGTCTGGGAAGTTCGATAGGAGCGGAAACATGAGGAATTGTTAAAGGATTCATAGAGGGAAAAAACTTTCTTCTCTAGAAGGGAACAAAGAGACGGGTCTAAGGCTCTGATACAAGTTTACTGCTATGAACTAACATAGAGAGAAAATGGTTCGTAACATCGACCTATTATGCTTCTAACACTCTTTTATGCCCTCCCGGCGATAGAGTCTGACGAAGCCTTACTAAGGGAGATCAATGGATGAACAGAAAAATAGAGGGTTGTGTTCAAAATGACAGGAAGGAGATAAGAGAGCTAGCCACGGCTACTAAGTTTCCAACTAGAGAAAGAAAGAGTTAGCTACTCAAGAATTTGATAAACTTCATATTTCATTTCCTCCCCCTTTCAAGAAAGCTAGCTTCTCTCTTATAGAGAAGGAGGAGGCACAAACGCCAAACCGACAAACACAAAAACAAGCACGCGAGAAAAGAAAAATGACAGAGTGACAAGCACAAAAGCAAGCACGCGAGAAAAGAAAAATGACAGACTGATAAGCACAAAAGCAAGCACGCGAGAAAGAAAAATGACAGACGGAGCATCTTTCGTCAGAGAGGTCCATGCTAGAAAAGCTGCCAACCCTGTTCAATCACATCAGGCTGAGGACAAGAAACTTTATTTTCGAGGCAGAGGCGCTGTTGTGGGCACATTCTTCCAGATTGAATGTGATCTCTCCAGCTTTCCCAGGATGCTTGACTTTAAACAAAAGAAAATCTCCAACAATCAGCTTCTTCGTCTTTCCGAGTGGTTTTCTCAATACAATTATGAGGTCAAGCATCTCAAAGGTCGCGATAATCTAGTCGCCGATTTCTTATCCAGACCATTCCAACCCACTCGTATTCCTTCCATCCAAGTCATTCTTATGATGCAGCCAGATGACTCTGATTTGAATCTCCCTCGTTTTCCTAATCTTCATATTCTACCCCAGCCCAATCTTTTAACTGGGGCACCCCCATAAATTCTTCACAGCCATAATCCTACCAAATCCCTCAGCAAGGCCCTCAAATTAGCCTATCTTTACCAAACTCATCTTTTTGAATCCCAACGGGTCATGCATTTTGGGCCTTAGGTTTTCACCCAACATACCCATTTCTCTTTCCTTTCGCTCTTGTTGGTTGGACGGCAGAACAAGAAAAGTGGATGATTTGGTACCTTCTTCATCTTTACACTATCGTCATTGAGCTCCGACTCCAAGACGCTATTGATGCAATTCTTCAGCCACATGACAACGGTCATTTTTTACAGATCCTTGAGTGGTTTAAGCCTCTTTCGATTTGGGCCACTGAACTTCAAGACGAGCTCTAGAAGTGGTCTCCAGAACATAGCACTGCTCAGCCCGTTTTCGTCTTCATTGCCCGGCGATTCTAGCACTATCATCCAAAAACTAAAAAGCTGGACACCGTACAGTTCACTGATTTCTATGGTTCCTTTAACAGGCATGCTTCCATTACCGAAGAAGACTTACAGCATCGCCTCTGCCTTGAAAATAAAGTTTCTTGTCCTCAGTCTGATGTGATTGAACACGGTTGGCAGCTTTTCTAGCACGGACCTCTCTGACGAAAGATGCTCCGTCTGTCATTTTTCTTTTCTCGCGTGCTTGCTTTTGTGCTTGTCAGTCTGTCATTTTTCTTTTCTCGCGTGCTTGCTTTTGTGCTTGTCACTCTGTAATTTTTCTTTTCTCGCGTGTTTGTTTTTTGTGTTTGTCGGTTTGGCGTTTGTGCCTCCTTCTTCTCTATAAGAGAGAAGCTAGCTTTCTTGAAAGCGGGAGAAAATGAAATATGAAGTTTATCAAATTCTTGAGTAGCTAACTCTTTCTTTCTCTCTCTAGTTGGAAACTTAGTAGCCGTGGCTAGCTCTCTTATCTCCTTCCTGTCATTTTGAACACAACCCTCTATTTTTCTGTTCATCCATTGATCTCCCTTAGTAAGGCTTCGTCAGACTCTATTGCCGGAAGGGCATAAAAGAGTATTAGAAGCATAATAGGTCGATGTTACGAACCATTTTCTCTCTATGTTAGTTCATAGCAGTAAATTGGTATCAGAGCCTTAGACCCGTCTCTTTGTTCCCTTCCAGAGAAGAAAGTATTTTCCCTCTATGAATCCTTTAACAATTCCTCATGTTTCCGCTCCTATCGAACTTCCCAGACAGTCTTCCTCTTCTAGATTTGACCACCTTCTTGAAATCACTCATTCTCCCACCACCGAAAATAACCATGTCTCCGACACAGCTCTCACCTTACTAAATCCTTATGATGCTTATTCACGATCATCTCTAAGTCCTATTCAGAGAATCCGCTCTTTTATCAAACATAATCCCTCACCTGTTCTTGAATACACCCCAAGCAACTGACAAGCCCGAGGCAAACTAGGCAGATGTTAGAAAAGGCAAATAGAAGATACCACATATCTTGAAAAGCACAAACGTAAAAATTGAATTAACTATGAGAAGCTCCTAGCAACACGATCATATAAGTGATAGAAATGTCCAGAATGCATAAAAAAATGTAATGTCATTCTTTTGAAAAGAACGAAAAACAATCTAACGATGACATTATGATAGAAATGTCCAGAATGCATAAAAAAAAAGACTATAAATATACCTAATCCTATCAGAATTTGGTTTAGCTGCATGTATGAGGAGAATATTCAGTATTGTCTATCAGAGAATTAAACGTTGTAACCCCATTGCAAAGAATAAAATTGAATGTACAGAAACATAACATGTCAATCCTCACCAACTTCAACAATGATGGATAAAAAACAACTAAGGGACAATCCTACATTTATGGATCTACTTGGATCCCCAAAGCAAGATTAAAAACATGGAACCCAAAAAAAATATGAAAAGCAAAATGTTTAAGCTGCATTTCCCTGAACACAATTGAAGATCTCAGCTCTGGGGTAATTCTAAATATCGAGAAGCCCAAAGAATACTATTCTCATTCCTCAAGTTAAAAGAGAAAAATATAGAGAAGTGATATGGTAGGGAACCGGGGGGCATTACACCAAATCAAAAGAAAAAAAAGAAAAAAAGAAAAAAAGGGAAGGTGCCAACATCCTCAGTTTATCTAACTGAATCGAATACTAGAATTGAGGAATTGTCCAATTGAACAAACGAAACGTTCCAAAATGGCTAATTTGAAGATAATGCAAGACAAAAAGAAGAAGGATCGAAAGTCAAAGGAAAGTAGCATACCCACATCTGTATTTGGGAAAGAAACTGGACAAGATCTAAGTAACAGTTAATGGAGAAGAGATAAGGAAAAGGAGTGGAAAACGGGAAGAAATGAAAAGTTGGATTTAGAGCGTTACCTGAAGAAGAGGAGGGATAAAAAGGTGGAAGAGAAGGAGATGTGGAATCAAAGGCAGTGGTTAAAGTGGTAGTAGTAGTTATTTGGCTGGTGAAACCAAGATCTATACAGCATAGGACTCTCCATCTCTATCTCCTCTCTCTCTCTCTCTCTCTTCAGAGAGCTGCAACAACTGCTAAATTGTCTCGTCCGGCAAGAACCACCAAACCAAACACAGTATAGACATGTAGGTAAAATAATAATCTTTGTTTATGTAATTGTTCATCCGGCCCCATCCGACCCAAGCAAACAATTTTACAAAATACACACACGCATCTAAACTGAGACCTAATAACAAGAACATCATTGAATTTTCACGAACCTGACACAAAAGAGCAGCGAAATTATCCTCGACTCAGTCGGAATCGGAGGATGCGCCGGATATTGCACGAGCTGAGATGAGCAAAATGCAAGCGAATGAGATCGGATCTTCCGAGGAGAAGAAGATAGTGGAATGGAGATTGGCGGTAAATTTAGAATCTTCGAAAGGTTTTAAGCTATCCTTTTCTTGGCTGGCCAGAGTGAAGTGTCGGCGTCGGCCTCACCAAACTCTCACTGGAATCAAGATCTTCTGATTTCTCCATTTATCCATTTTTGTTCATGATCCCCACGTCCCCAGCCTTAGCTGTGTTAATTCCACTACTCGGTGTTGAAATGGTCCGTTTCGGTCCGGTTCAGTGCAAAGTGATGTTGGATGGAATTGATGTTAGATTTTAAAAAACCTATAACAAATCTAAAAGAATGGCCGTATTGGTCGGTTTTTTTGGTTTTGGGTTGCTTATGTATCCATTTTTTTATTCATTTTAATTGGGGATAGATAAAACTGGACTGGGACACCAAGTTAGATCGTAACCGTCGGTTTTAATTCAATTACAGTGTAAATTTTTAAAAAACCGTTATCTATGAGCCGATTTTGGTCAATAGAAGTAAAAAACTATGAAACCGAAACCAGTTCCGTGAGTTAAAAAAGTTCTAAAATCGAGTAAAACTTAACCCAAACTCTAATAAAACCCGATATAAATCCAAAAACTAGTTATAAATTCGCTCAATTACTTATAACCGACTCAAATATAATAAAATATATATTTTATTATTATATTTTAATTTTTTAAATATAAAATAAAATCAGGTTAAACCAGAACTGCACCAGAACTACACCAGAACCAATAGTTTCACTTCCAATTTTAAAAATCTAAAACCGTGAGTTCCATTTCAGTTCTATTTCGAGGTAAAACTTAGTCTGAACTGACCAGTATCCACCCTTGATTTTAACGGATATTTTTATAGTTGAGTTTGTTTTGCACATCTAAGAAATACAAATAAATTCATGGATATTAGGTTTTAAATTAAATAAACAAAACAGTTTTAGTTTTTATCATTTATTTTCAATTTTATTTAAATTTTGAAGTCAGTTCCATTTGAGTTGTCCTGTTATTTTTATTGAAACCTAAGTGTCAAATTCGGTTTTGAACCGAAACCGAACCAATAGATCGGTCTATTTCCACTCCAATTAACTAAAAGAACAGACTCAATCAAGCTAAAATTAACCATTTTTTTTTCAAATTTTAAGTTGGATCGGTAAATCGAACTGATTTGATGGGTTGGTTTATTTAAACTTATAATCAAACTCAAACATATCATATAATCGATCTGAACAGAACCCCACCAAAAATTTTAGATTGATTTCAATACGAGTTCACGATTTTTTAAAATTAAAGACTAGGAGTGGGCTTGAGCCGGCCCAGACTGGTTTTATCTTGAAATAGAACCGGAATCGGAACTCACGGTTCTGAATTTTTGAAACTGGCACAGGAACCAACGGTTCCGGTTTTATTCTGGTTTTAATCCGGTTTTATTTTATATTAAAAAAATAAAATATAACAATATATATATATATATTATATTTGGGTCGTGTTTCAAGTAATTAAGCGGGTTTATAACTTCTTAGAGTTTCAGTTGAATTTTACTCGATTTTAAAACTTTTTTAACTCACGGTCCCGATTCCAGTTTCACAGTTTTTTACTCATAAAAATCGACATTGGTCTATAAATCACGATTTCTAAAAAATTAGAATCAAGACCGGTTCAAAACTGGGAGTTTCGATCCGATTGACGGTTCCAAATCAATTTGGTCCACCCCTATTAAAAACCGATCTAATTTATCTCGAACGGTTGGTTTCGATCAATTTTGCGATTTGATCCGTATCTAGTTAGTCACACTCTTATTCCCCACGTCCTCAGCCTGTCGTTAACTACAAGACTTCTGATGTAGAACGACACGTCGTTTTATAAGATCAATGCGACGTGAAGTTTGGTATCCTTCTTGCCTACTCTACGCGTCGTCTCTTTATTATCTCCTCATCTTCTTCCTCGTACTCCCCAACTCCCAGATAGACACAGACCGCTCTCCACTGCCATGGCCAGGTCCTTGTCCCAAACCTTAAGCTTCAGTCGTCGTCTCTCTCCCATTTCTTCAACTCCTTCTTCTCCGAATCTCTTCTTTCGAATCCAATCCAGCCACTCCTCTTCTCGCAACACCGATCTAACTGACCAATCAGAATCTGCCGATCCCCTTCTTCAAAAGCTCGAGGACGCAATCCACGGCATAATCGTTCGAAGATCAGCCCCAGACTGGCTCCCGTTTCTTCCTGGCGCATCCTACTGGGTTCCACCGCCTCGCTCTAGGTCATTCGGCATCGCGCAACTCGTCGAGAAGCTCGCTAATCCCCTCACAGACGAGGAATCGATGTCTACCAGAAACATTCGTGGTTGGCCTTGTTCTGCCTACTTCGTTAAAGGTAAGCGTGATTTTGGCGTTTTTAGCAGATCTTGATGGTTTCTCAGTACTTAGAAATTTGTAAATTCTGCTTCTCCTTTATTCAGCATGAAAGGAGTTAAAGAATCTGTAGCATGGATCTTCGATTTTTGATGGGGCTCACTTCTGAGTTCTTACTACATTTGCTTAATAGGTTCACCGTCGCATCCAGTGGAGGATGATTCAATGTCCAACAATTCGTCAAGTAGTGAGGACGATGAAGGATGAAATTGTCGCTGCCATATTCTAGCAGCTGCGGTGAGTCACTTCGCTCCAAATCTTTCAATTATTCCAGAAGTTTGAGATCTTGCACTGTTGATTGATGGGCGACATAGAAATATTCTTTTGGGATTGATTAGAAATCATATCAAATTGGAGTCTGACTCAGTATCAGATTCCGGACTCCTTTGTTTGGTCAATTTCATTTCTTCGAAGAAACATTACCAATGGTAGAAGGTTTCCTTTTCATTCAGAGAGCATATGTTCCAATGCATTCCACTTTTTCTTATTTATCTTCAAAATTCGACCTAGTTTTGTTGCTCTACCTTTCTGTTCCTATCAATCTTCTAACATGGCTCTGGTGGCAGCGTGGAGGGTTAAGGTGTATTCTAGTGTACATGAGGACTGATAAAATGGGAAGGTCTGGGGAAATAGAGATGAATATTGTGAGAAATTGAGGAGGATGATATACTAATTACTAATTTTGTCCTGTTCAAAACAACGTAGAAGAAATTTGAAACTCCAATCCAAATTCCGCCCCTTCTACCCACATTTTCTATTCCTATCCCTTATCAAAGCTACCTGATTATAAGTATGCCATTAATTTCTCTTAGCATGCGTTTAAGTTGAACAAGTTAAACAAAATGTGTTTGTGAACAAGTTGCATGATTCATGATTATAATGGATTTAAGTTGGATTGATGAAATTGCATCTTGTGTTTATTGGGTAATTGGTATCATCTTCTGATCTCTATTCTTCTCCTTTAATGGATTTATCATTTAACCTGGATTTACCAATTTAGCAGATCCTCTTGTACCAGAGAGACTAGCAAAGTTGATAAAAGCATCGACAGAGATTACGATAGTCAACGGGGAAGGAGTTGCAGAGATCTAATGCGAAGAACAAGGTAGAAAACATGATTCTGAAAGACCAACAACCCAAATAAGTATGTTCTTACTTTGTACTTGTGTTTCATTTCATACTTGGCACCCACCTCTTCTATACACCTCCATGTTCAAATACCCTGAGCTTGCCTGTACAGATATTATGTACATTTCTATATTACATATAACAAAATTAGCGTTGAGCACTGACCTCAATTAGCTCGTTGTCTGTGGATTCGAGCTCGATTTTCCGGGTGCATCTCCGGGAGATCTGAGATTCATCCTTCATCACAAATGAATCGATTCCCCTCCGTTTTAATAGGCCTGTCAGCAAGGCACACAATTTCCATGGTATGAGTATTAGAACAACACTGCTTTCCTATGATTTTACTCATGACTGTCTTACATAGTATTAGTGTCTGGTTTTTTGGGGAGATTCTCACCCAAAACATTGAGAAGTGAACAATTAAACCAACCCTCCAACATAGTCAAGAATAGAATCGTGCAAGAAAACCTCCAATGCCTAATTTACATGACAAAACATTCCCCTCAACCTCCCCCAATTTCAGGAACAAAGACACAAAACAGCTCAAACAACAAATCTTAAAAATAAAAAATTGTTTCAAATGAACGAATCATTAGATCGATCCAAGGAGTTCCGAGTGTACAAGAATGACATTCTCTTATCTTAAGTCAGTTCTTGAAAAATCAGATCAAAACTCAAACTAATCATATTTTCGTTTCAAATCAAAACAAACTCAAAATTTTGAATAGGGTTCAATCTGGGTTCAAACTACTTTTTGAACGATTTACTACGGAAAGCAAACCAACCTAAAAAAGTAGTTACGTTAATCAACAATTTATTACCTTAAAAACTCAATACTCCTATGAAAATTTTCAAATTCCGACAAAATTCGTAACAAAAATTAGAAAATTCGATCAAAATCGGTGTCTTTCAACGAGCAAAACATCTTTCCAAGCTTCGTAAAACATCCAAGTGATGCCAGAAGACGGCATGACCTTCATACAACTCGCACCCCACCCTCGGTAGAGCCCGGTCAAGCCTTCATCCCGGATCACCTCCGCAAGAGCGGCCACCATGTTCGGTGGGCACTTCCCCCGCAAGGCCCCGACCATCAACCGTTTCCTCGCCACCTCCAATGGAAAGCTAATCGTGCTCGCAACAAATCCTGCAAAAAACCGGAGGTAGTTTGAATTTCTGTGCCCAAACAGAAACTTAATGCACAGATTCTCACCTGAAGCGGCCCCGAGAATAAGCATCTCGGGCCGATTTAAAGACTTCTTTTTCTTGGCCAGACAGTAAGATCTCTTCATTGTATCATACATAAAATAGTAACTTGTACTGTACGGGAGCATTCCAATCAATGTCGGTGAAAGGCCGGCATAAAACCCGCCGAGACCCCCTTCACAGTATATCTTGTGAATGGCGATCGTTAAGCTCGGGTAAAGCTCGGGACTCACAGTCAGCCTATCCTGTTAAAAAAAAACCGAGTTTTTTTTTTCACTTGTTTCCAGCTTCTAAAACATTAAAAAAAACGTGTAATATAGAATCGGTTATACCTTCAAAACCTCGAGGGGATGGCAGGCGAGTGTGCTGAAAATCCCGGCAGCTGCACCGCCAACTGCAACTGGGGAAAGCCACGATAGAGAAAACGATAATTTAAGGGGGCCAATTTGAAATTTCGGGCCTTCTTGGCTTTTTTGCTTCTCTTGTGCAGATGTCATTGCTCGTTTTACGCACTCGAATGTTCCGAGTTCGATTGCCTGGGTAGGAATTATACGAAGCATATTGATCGCGTTGCCGGCCCAGAGTCCTTGCCACCCTTGCTGCTCGATCACATCGAGAAAACTACCGGAAATGTTTTTAGGCCCGACCCCCACCACCATCCTCGTCCTGCATTTTTCTCGAGTTTGAAATTTAGAGTCATTTATCAGCTCCAAATGATGTAAAGATTAAACATTTAGAGAGATTCAGGATTCACGAGTTAGCTAAGGAAAGCTTGATCGATTGGATCGATCGGAATAAACTCGGTTCCTACTTGTATAAGGAAAAACGGGTAAAAACAATATATCGATTACGAGCGAATTCGACCTGATAGTCTCGAGAGGAGCAAGAACAGCTTTTGTCATGGCTCCAGCTAAAGCCCCACTAAGAAACTCCCCGGCTTCTCTTGTCCTTAACAATCTCTGCAACAGATAAAACGTGCCTGGATGTCAACGGTAACATTCAGAGATTCATAAGAATGAAAGCCGAGCTATCAAATGGATCGATTGAACTAACGAAGATAATCGAAGAATGCCAAAAGAGAAATATCATCAGCTTTGCAAAATTAACCACATTTTCTGCTGTATCGGCCTTTTGTAAGATTCTCAAAAGTGGGCATCGTTCGATTAACGAAGAACGAAAAGTGGAGTCGTGGTCTGAGTTTCAGTATCTGGGAATCGCTCGTAATCGAAAGGAAGAAACGCAGATGAAAAGGGGGCTTACTTTAGGAGAAAAACATGGATCGAGAACCGGGAATCGGAGCTGGAATGGAAAGCCGGTGTTCTTCTTTTCAATCTCGAGGTCTTTGTCGAGTACCATGATGTCGTAGACCTCGTCCAAGGCCTCTTGGTCGCCGTGATTCTTCTTCTGCGTTTCGAAAACCATATATGAAATGTCAGTACGAAGAACAAAGTGCAAACAGTGATCTGAAAGATATAAACTCGTCGGAGAAGATTAGGTTCTTAAACCGGCGAGAGGGTTTGGCCGGAAAAACATGCCTGGGAAAGAAAAATTGATTTCTTGGACATTGAAAGAGATGGGTTGAAGCTCCCTCGCTTTTCAGGTTTGTTTGTTTGCGTTTGGTTTTTTCTCCCGGGGAGGGGCGGCCTGGGTAATGGAAGCTTCCTCAAGAATAGGGTTTAGTAATGGCGAGCACGGCGGCGCACCGCCGCATGGAAAAGGAGCGAACGTGGACGGGAAACGGAGGACTAAAGGAACGGTGAAAGTAAAAACAAGCAATCGCTGTCAATCATGGCGTGGAGCGTCGATCCTGCATCCATGGCCGAAAAGCTCTGCGACCCAACTTGGAGTTCTTTTGGACGAGCTTCGCTTTCCCACAATGGCTGCCCTGCAACGCGCCAACAACGACTGTACTAAGAGGATCTTGACCTGGACGAGAAGGAATAGAGTTTCGGGCTTTTCATTGGGTCCTTTCTGCAGGCCTTGGCAAGAGTTCATTTCAGACATGGCGGTTCGGGTCGATCTTTTTTGAGAAAATCAATCTTATCCGGTAGACCGGGTTTTATAAAATCAGAGAAAAACTAAAAGTAATCGGATAATTGATTCAATCTAAATTCGGTTCAAAATTTTAGATTGATTTCAATTTTAATTTATTTTTTATTTTGTAAAATTCAAACCTACAAGTTATTAACTCAATCCAGTTAAAATTCAATTATTTCTTCATAACTTTTGCGTCAGTTTCGATGGGTCGATTCCTATAAAAAAAATTAGATCTGAACTAAAATCAATCGTATAACACATTAAATATACTTTAAATAAATCACCCACGTTTTGACACAACATCAAATATAATAAGAAAATATGAAAAAAAAAAAAAAAAAAACCTAGTATTATGCTAAAAATCTCACATTTCTTCAAATCACGAGTTATGTATGTATTTTGACGTACCAATACAATTATAGTACATGCGGTAAAAAAAACAATGGCCTTACACATACTACAACGTGGAAAAATTAATGAGACAACAATCCGTGGAACATGTTCAAACGTCTCATGGTTAGCTGTAATTAAGGAAGAGTTCCAAGATAACTTCGATCTCGTCTACTATAATCGGACCAATCGCCATATGTTTCCATATTTTGGTGAATGAATACGAGCCCGAGAAGCTGATCGGAAAGTCTATTAGTTTCTACCATTTATATCGACCTGTGTTGGTGTTGATCTCTGGCCATTTTACCACCCTCTATTGATCAAGTGCCTCCATGATTGATAGTATACAGATTAGTCGCTATACATTGCTGGTTAGCTCTGCAGCTCTTTGTCTCATCATTTCCATCACGGCAGCTCTTCGCCTCGAGTCAGACTGTTGTTGAAGCCTTCTCAGATGTTCCTTCAAATCTCTGAAACAAATAGAAACAAGGTATATCGAATCCAATTCCAAGATGATATATTAAGATCTACATTCTTATTATATATGCTGACGCATCAAATATTATTTGGTCTAATTAAAATACATTAAATATATTAGTTTTTTAATAATTATAAATTATATTTATTGTGCAAATCATCAACCATTTATGCATTGGAAAGACCGTTCCTATTCTGTGCTTGCACACGCTAAAAAAAGAAGATAACTCTTGAATTTTCTATATATTAAGCTTCCTAATTAAGAGTGTGTTAGAGAGATAAACTCCCTCGTTAAGGCAAATCAGTATTATGTTTTATTGTACACACTTGTACATACTGATACATGTCAAATATTAATAGTCTAATTAAAGTAAATTTAATGTATTAATTTTTCAATAGTTAAAACTATAGATTTAGCTGAGTACCTGCATCGCGGAACATGGCAGTCGGAAACTTTGCAAGCTCTAGCATGGAGTTGAAGAAGATACCACATTTTCTTACAAAGAACACAACCAGCCGACGCCCGTGTTTTACATTGTATGCCATGGCGGAAAAGACCCTTCACCTTTCGACAATTTGGATATTGACAATGAGAAGAACGACATTGGGATGCATGTACCAGAAGCTCAAGCATCTTCTTAAGCTGCAATTCATACAATTTAAGTCAAGTACATCGTAAAAAGAGAACATTTAATATACTTACAAAAATTGCTTTCAAGTAGGCATATGAACTCCAATGGCATCCAACACGAAAAACATAATCTCGTAATTGATATAACCTGCAAAACTCGTAGTTGCCGGGCCTCTTTGTTTTGTGCGTCCCGATCAGCTATGGAAGGATGATTTGTCAACTTATGGGGATGGTCTATACCCCCATCCTTTTGATAACAAGCGTTGCATACATCATAATCAGGGCAAACTTCACAATGCCATCCTTGACCGGTTTCGATGTCAAGATGACAAATATTACAAGTTGTTACGAAGGCAGGAGCAGTTGGATTATGAAGATGGTACAACACCATCATGGAGGAATGTTTAGCTCGTCTCAAAGTATCATATTGATAATGGTTTCCTTGACAAAGACTCAAAAATGCTTGCCTGGTGTCAAAAAATTCACTCTCTAGAGTTTCATCTTCATCCTTGGTATCAACTGAAACGTCAGTGATTTCAATCTGGAAAGAAAAAAATATATAAACGGATATAATAATAACTAATATTAAATGCAATTAACAGTTTTGAAAATGGTGGATCGTACAGGATAAAATTCATGCTTCTGTCTTTGGTGAGGAGGATGCCTATCCCTTTCTTCACGCTTTTCTTCTGCCTCATAACAGCTGAAATAAAATCAATTTAGCAAAAGAAAATACCTAAATATTTTCGAAACTAGGTAAATTAAATCTCATAACCGTAACCGTATAGAGAGAGGGTGATTCTAAAACACCTTAAAAACTTGTTAGGAAAATAGAGAGGAAGAGAATAATGCATATCGATATGGTAAATATTTATACTTGAAATGTAAATAAGGAAACTAATAACTAGAGACATTCATTTATAAGGAAGTTAATAGTTAAAGAGATCAATTCATACTTCAAAATAAAATCAAATCAAATCTACCTTCATTTGCAAAATACCAATCCTAATTCTTAACAAAACTGAAATGAAAATGTCATGATGAACCACTACGGACTGAGTGAAGAAGAAGAAAATATGCGGGCTATAAGCCTCTAATGAACTCACATAGGATAATTGGTGAAACAGAGAATGTCAATATGAACCACCACGACCAAAATGAAGAGAAACACTCATATGTCTCTAATAAACTCATTAAATCATACCGCATTATTAGTAGCTCACCATAGCTCTTGGATATTAGATAATGATGCGGAAATAAGGCTCCATTTAAAAATTTCTTCTTTGAATTCGATTGCTCCCATGTTAATTAAAGGCTTGTTGTTCAATGATTTATAGTCCAAATCGTTACAAGTTTCTTTCTTTTTATGGTAAGAAAGAAATTTTGTGCGCAAGAAAAAGGAATAAGCAAAAATTCTTCCAATTAGAAAAAAAGTCAGCAATTAAACTTAAGAAAAACTTTCAATTATGATACTAGAAACAAACTGATTAGGCCCAATTCATAGATTAGACCCGATCCATAAGTGATTATCTATAAATATAGGGTCAATTGCTTGTTATAGGTAACGAAAATTAGGGTAAAGTTTCTTCGGGGTGGCAAGCCGCCATTAAACTGCTCTAAAAGGATCATGCCCCTCGAATTGCCTGTATTTTCTATTTTCGTAATCTAATCTGTTCTTCGTGTTTAGTCTTTCGTTTTTCTTTGTTCCATAGCAGAGGACTAATCACTTATGGGTCGGGTATAATCTATGAATTGAGCTTTATCTAAAAGGTATCAAATCAAATGCTTATTGATCTTAAATAAATTCATATCAAAGGTTGCTGAAAATAGATACACTAATGAAGGATTACAGAACCCCTTACTTGCCACAAATTTGAAAGTTTTTGCACTGACTGCAAATCCAACGACTTCCAGACACCATAAGAATACAACAATGTCTGCAAGCATGCTGCAAATGCACCATGATAAAATCTTCTTTCATTGGGGAAATGGTTTCACCGAGCTGAAAAAATTAAATGCACGTTACAAAGACCATAAATATTTTGAGCGAGTCTTGCAGAACAAGTTAAACAAAGCGTAAACATTGTGAGCTAAAATACGAGAAATCATATTACTTTATGCATAAGAAGCAGATCCTTGGACGCATTGCCAGATAGATCCAATTGACCCGAAGCTTTTAAAGCCCTTTTTGTTATTGTTTTCTTAGTTGTTCCTTTTTTATTCTGTTTTCTTCCATCTTCTTCCTGTCGAATCTGATAAATAAGATCCTCTGCAGCCCCGGGCCAATAGTCCCCGTCAAAGTAAGGGAGTCTAGCTGCAGTGACCTTGGCTTTACATTCACCATATGATACAAAAAAATGGTCATATAGATTAGTGAGATCCACAACAATATTCTCCTTTGCAGCTTTTCTTAACATCGCCAAGTACCTGGAAAAGGGGCATAGTATACGCATAACAGAAAAATAAAATACTTCACATATTCCAAAAATGAAGCTTGCAAAATTATTCACATAACTAGAATCTTAAATTATGTAGACTCACCATTCTCGGAGCTTATCAGATTTTGGTGTTTTCTGGATTTCAGGATGACAATATAAAATATAATCTTCACCTTTCAAAGGAGGACAAGCCCAAATGTAGCAGCTAGTAAAGCCTCGTTTCTTACAATACTCGAGGTAACCAATCTGACGGCCATAGAGCACATTCAATAAAAAAAATCATCATGATCCAATAAACTTCTTGAGAAAGCTCCAAATTTTGTTAAAAATGTCAAAAAAGTTGACATATTCACTGTAAAAGAAGAAAAATCAATAAACCAACTTAAATATACTCACCAAAATTTCATGGTAAACAAATGTTCGCAGAGCCTCTCCAGTAACTGCTTTAATCTCAGGCCGAAAATATTTCACCGAGTCAAGATATGAGAGGTAAACACGACGCTGATTTGGAAATTGACACTCCGACCCAAACTCTTGCACATACATACCAAATAGACACACTTCTACACCTTCAATATTCTGAAATAAAAGAATAACCTAGAAAGACAATAATTACTCATTAGTAATAGTTACCACCATCTAATGAATTTCATTATAGAAGCAAATGAAAAAAATAAATCAATCATTTCATTGCACAAAACTAACACATGATTCCATCTTCCTCTCACCTTGGATTTGTAAGGAAATTCAGTCGAATAGTTTTCTTCTTGAAAAATTTCTAAGAATCGCTGCTTCACTTCCAATTTTTTGTCAACTGATGAAACCACTCTAACAACAAGTGCTTCTGCTCCAAGAACCTAGAAAAATCACCAGGAAAGCAGATTAGCAATTACTAGTCATTGGTACCTTCTTGTCAATCATGGTCTAAAAATGAATGAAAACGCAAAAAAAAATGTATTATTGCTTTTATCAGAAAAATTAGTGCAAGAACAAGGTTCAACACAAGATTTAACATCCACATTTGCATAACTTCACTCTATCTTCATCTAAGTCTGTACCTATAAATCCTAGTTCAATAAAATAAAAAATAAAATATTTAATGCATGTGAGATGTACTAAAAAGATTTCATTGGAAGCCAAGTACCGTACTTAAAGAATATTAGAAGATGCCTGTCTAAAATCTTAAATGAATAATTAAAAGAAAAAAATAAGCATTTATAAAGCAATAACTAAATTATTAATTAATGCATATGAGATGATTAAAGAATATTAGAAGACGTTTGTCTAAATCTTAAATGAATAATGAAAAGAAGGAAATAAGCATTTATAAAGCGATACCTAATTATTGATTAATGCATATGAGATACACCAAAAAAAATATTAATCGGAACCGATTCATTTTACCACAAGAAAATAGCAGAAAAAACATCATCCAATTATAAATCACCTCATCATAACTTTTTCCTTGAAACCTTGCCCTGTCTTGTCTCTCTTGCTTCAATCTTCGGAACAATCTTTGCTCTATTTCGTCACTCAAATTGGTTCTAGGCAAGTCTTTTGCACCAAGTACAGCACTCTGAGGTAATGGTTTCCTTTCCCCTCTTTCGACTTCTTTTATATAACAATTGGGACAAGTGTATTCTGCTTGTCCACCATCATTCCTTCGCCCATTGAAAAGTGCACAGATTTGATGTTGCCAAGCTTCACATTTGTCACATTGGACCCACTAGAACCAGTGGCAATCCACAAATAAAAACCCTTATTACGGACAAATATTCATTAAAGCTTAGTATGCAAAACAAAGTAAATTACATACCCATTCTTCCGTTTCTTCGTCATTTTTCTTCTTCTCCAACCTCACTTTAGGAATGGGGGTGCCGTCAACAAGTATTGTGTCACCACGTGACTCGTTATAACATGGAATACAAAAGTAATGTCGAGTATCACCGGCCCCAACAGTGTAGTACATTGCATTGCGCTTGATACGAGCACCACAAGGTGAGCAATAAATAGGTGGTGGCTCAAACGTAAGCTTCTCAACAGCACACAGCTGACAAGAGTTCTCACTCATCGAATTTTCCAAGGCTTGATTTCTTTCAGCCTTGGCTTTACTCTATGAAAAAGAGAAAACGAACAAAGATAGATAAATATTAGATACCAGCATAAGACTAAATCAAAAATAATATCTTATTCTCTCTGATCTTTCGGGAGTAGATAAAGCATAAATCTATTAACTATGCAAAACAACAAGAGCCACAAGAACAAAAAGAAATATGAGAGGATTCATAATTAACCTGTCCAACCCATTGCCTGAGACCTAAAATGTGCTCCCTGACTTGCTCAGGTGTGAACAATTCAATTAGTGATACCCCTTTTATTTTTGACTTCCCAGACTTCATTCCAATTGCAGGTTCAGAGTTTGGAATAATATATTCTTGTTTAGTCGGCGCTATTTCCTTGTCAACCTTAACACCTTCATGCTTTATTAGACTAGCTGATTCATCATGTCTAAAAATTTCACTATCAGGTCTTTCATTGCAACTATCGTTCACATTTTCTTTCTTTGTGTAAAGAATGCTTTCTTGTCCAGCACTTGACAGAACTTCCATTTTGATGTCTGAAAATTCAGACTTAATACCCTGGTGATTTTTATTCGGCAGGCATTGAGCATCCTCATAAATGTGCACTTCACCAACTAAAGAAGCTGACACGATAGAAATTTCACTCTCGGGATTAAGTGATTCAGAAGATGGTTCTATCTTCATGCGTTTAAGAGAAGGATGTAGATCAACTTTTGCAGCAGGTATAACCTTTGAAATTAACTGAATTGAGTTGACACCTGTATCCCATGCTTTAGATAATCCACTATTTGATTTTGGCAAACTAGAATCAACAGTGGTATTAGCAGCATGGATGCATGCTTTAATTTGTCTGTGAACAAAATTCCTCACAGGAACACAAACGGGACAACTTGCATCCTTACAATTCCTGTTGTGAGTAAGCAGTACCCTAGTACCACAGCATCGAGGATATGGACACTGAGGTAAACTGCATCTTTCTAGATGATGCCACAGTTTTTGAACTGTTAAACAATTAATTTCTTGGCATTTCCCTTCAGGGGCTCTGCAACGTCGTGCGTGCCGTAGAAACAAAATCCACCTTTGCTGATTTCTGTACTGATGCTCAGAATTAAGGGTACTGGATTGATGGATGGCATTAATCGAGTTTTGACGCTCAGGAATAACTCTAGTGATAGCAGCTTGGCCTGTAAAACATCCTTCAAGAGTTACATTACACTGAGCTTCGTCATGTACAGACAGTCTTTTGGTGAAATCTTGCTGGACCTGCTCTGGTACAATGCTATCTGACGTCTGGTTCCTTGATTGTGATATTGGGTACCACTGACTTTGTAAAACGCCAGATTGAGCTCTTGTAGGATGAGGGCTAATATCATTTTGAGAATCCACAAGTGATTGGCAAGGATCCATAATTGGTTGCATTTGCTGAGAATTTTGACAAAATGTTGAAGAGATATTATGCTTAACAGATTGTGCGGAAAAATGTTGGTCACTCCTCGAATGGTCCTCGATTGACTTCTGATGAAGTTGATGCACAATCTCAGGCAACTTACATTGATCAGTGATAAGAGAATGCACAACTCCATTATTGTTCTCTAAAACAGGTTCCTGTTTGATGTGATTGCCAGTGTCAGATGACTGCCGAGTCTGTCCAAAACAATCATTGTTCATTAAATGCTGTTGTAGCTGATTTTGTTGTCTACGTGGACCTTGATGTTGAACAAATTGATCCTCCTGTCGAAACTGAGTCTGTTGATGAAGTAGCTGCTGATGATGAACTGGAGGACGAAAATTCATCTTCTCTGAATGTTCATTGGTGTGTAAACTTTTATGGACTGCCTGTTGAACTCCATGCAGATTTGGTTGGGAACTAGAAAGAGAGGAGCTCGTCTTTGTCAATGCTGGCAAGTTCGTTGTACCCATGTTTTGAGTTGTCATCAATGTTTCACCAGAAGTTGCATTGCCATATAAATTTCCTGATGAGAATGTATCAGAACTGCTCATTCCAAATCCCTCGCCTGCTAAAAAAGAAAATCATCATTGAGATTGTTAAGTTTAAATAAGAGCTCTCATATATATAAAAGGGGAAACAATTCAAAAGATACACCTAAGTACCTTGCATCACAGGAATTTGATGATGATCGAATTGCTGTTGCATGGTTTTCATTGAGTTACCATAATGCGTGGAATAGCCCTCAGATGTACTAGTTTTGTTTGGGAGTTGATAATTGCTTCCAATCAATCCTAAACCACCACTTGTAAGGCCATAGGATTTTTGCTGCAAGCTTGACCTGATTCCATTACCTATTTGGCTACCTAGGTGGTGCAGTGTACGGCTGTTTTGACCACCAACATGCATCTTGTGCTGCTCTTGTTGTGGATCCATTGTAGATTCAACAGCAGCAAATCTGCCAACTGTACTAGAAGATTCCGTGTTCATATAAGATTGGTTGTTAACAGAACTATTACCACTATTACTGAATCCAGGAGTCGGAATCATTTGGCTCGTAATTTTTTGACCACCAACAGTTGACATATCACCACCAGAAAAGCTGTTAGAAGACTGTTGATATCCATTTGAAAAAGAGCCTGCAATTTAAAATATGTAACTTATCTACGAGTAAAGTCTTTACAGCGAAGTAGAAATGTAAGACTTCAAATTACCATCAAATCTATCAAAAGAAGCACCATGCATACCACCAACTGCTAAGAGGCCACCTCTCCCGACCATTGAAGAAGCAATATTTTTACCTCCAGTAGGAGCAATCATCAAATTATCCACTGGAGATACATCCACTAAGTTTGAAGTCCCTCCATGTGAAATACCAGGAGTTGGCATCGATGCACCCAATGATGAATTGGAAACAATGCCGGGCTGATATTGTTGGCTTTGATTATTTAATGGTGGACGTTTGACAAGATTGTGCAGACGACTCTCTAAGGTATCTATGTTCATGTACTCCTCCTACAATTAAGAGTTACTCTTGCATGACTACGGAATATTTTTTCAAATGAATTAAAAAGCATAAATAAGTATCATTCCCAAAAAAGCATTGAGGAGGGAAGAAGTCATGATTTCCAAACATATCTATGTTCAATTATGTGAGTGTGCATGTCTATCAGTCCGTGCACATTTGTGTCTGCGAATAATTTTTTTTACCAATGTGTACCTTTGTAAGGGCATTTTTAAAAAGCCCCTCCTCCAAGCGTTTCACAAAATCCTTCAACTTTGTTCTTTGGGATTCATCAATAGGTCGTTGGTGCCGTTGTAGTAAGATCTCAGAGCTGTGAAGATAGATAATTAATAAAGATTTCAAAAATAACTATTTGGTCACAAAATTAATAAATATTTCAATCAAAACAAGTAAGAACTAATAAATATTTCATAAGATTTGATACCAGCAGGACTAGCATTCAATAATCCTTATCATATGGGTAGGGGAAAGATTTCGAAATTGGACTGCAAGCATAATTAATTACGTTCAAATTGGTTTACATAATTTACTAGTAATTTAGCACAGTGCAATGCTATTGTAAATCTTATTATAAGATCTCTGGGATTAGGTAGAAAAATTTCTAACAAATCTCCAACTCGTTCTCTCTTATAGCAGTTTTAGAATGTGAGAGATCAACCCTACTCCTCCTTGCAAGGTTACTTATCGTGCCATTAGCACAATATAATTACACTGATAGATTCAATTTTTTTACTAAGTCAAATATAAATGTTGAGCAAGACAGCAAAATATAGCAACACCACTACTTCTCGCTCTCCCTGTTTCCTAGTCAGCATTGTTGTGTCGCGTATTGTTAATCTCATTTTAAAATTTAAGGACATTTCTCTCAAATTTCTGTAGCTTCTGGCTTGACCTTATCTTTCACTCCTTCGGATCCTTCCCCTTCATCCTTTGCCATTAACTCTTGGACTGTCTTTTTTTCTAAAATTGATGTCCTAATGTGTCACAAAGACCAATTCTGTTTGTAACTTGCAATATCACATGGGATATGCCACTATTTGACCACCAAATCCAATTCTCAAATGGCCAAGAAAAAAAAATCACTAAGCAGCATAATATTAGAGTGATGTTAAATTGAACGTATCCTGGCCAACGTTTATGTTCATTAAGGTATTAATTTACACCAGATATGGAAGTTTACATGACCAAATAAACAACAATCTGCATTTTTAATGATATCTTTATGCTATAGCAATATTACCATTGACAAAGAGAACTAAGTCATAGAAATTTCATAAATATGCTTTAAGGATGCTGGGTCCTTGTTGAATTCAGTAAGTGATCAGGACCCAAATTTGGTGATACATGAAGGTTAAAAAAACTTACATCTTTTCCTGCATAAAGGCACGTGCTCTGAAGAGATCTGGGTCCATGTTGAATGTAGCACGTTGAGGAGCGGTTAAATGCTGCATCTGAGGAGGAAGTATATTTCCATTCTGCAACTGTCCACTGGCTTGATTTGGTACCTGGCCAGATATTTGTCCAGGTAGACGCGTCTGCCCATTCATCTTCCTTAGCCCTTAAAGAGTTTCCTGACTAACCAGTAGCATTACTTCATATTTCAGATAGTGTAAAATTCCATCCAGCAATCATGATTTGATGGCATTGATTACTCCGAGAGATAGAAACTAAAAGGCACAGTAGCCATTCTGTTCACAAAGAAAGACACTTCTTCATGAAGTCCAAAGTGGTAAGCAAGCATGATAACCCGATTACAGGAGCAGAGAAGATGGAAACGAAGTACAGTACAATTGAAGCAGCATCGAGTTATGATAGAGAAGCCAGCCAAATAAGAAGAATTTTTAAAAATTCAGACATTGAAAAGCATAAAACGGGGATAATTTTTCCTCGTTCCAAAATTAGTAAGAAATGAAAAAATGAGGTTTCATAACTAAGCTAGTATCCGTGTAAAAGAAAGGCCAAGTTTGGTCCACAATAGATCCCATCACAGTTACAAAAAAGAACGATTCAAGAATAAGACATTAAAAGTGATACGAACATACACACATCCTCAACTCAATCATATAGTAAAATTCAAACAAAAACGAAACCTTATCGGTTGGCGGGGCAGTTCGGATCTTGACGACGAAGATCCAAGCCGATAACTACATTTCTCAGCGACAAAAAAGGGATGAAAAAAGAGGTCTCCAAGTTCGAATTAGACACGCAAAAAGGAACCGAACGGCAGAAGAACGAATCCGATGAAGCTGATAAACAACAGCGAGTGCAAATGATGTAAGTGCGAAATGGAAATGATTTCGAGCTCGGATCAAATTGGGAATAATTGCCTCAGCAATAGATTGAACATAGAAACGTGAGAAGCCAACGAGGGAAATGCCATGGCAATTGGCACCTGGAACGAACGAGTTCGGAGACTTGGAATTTGGGTCGAATATACTAGGCCCATCCGGTCGATGAACCAAAAAAATTAAAATTTATAAAAAAATAATTAAATTTAAATTAATAATCCACAATTTTGATTTTTATAAAACTAAATATAAATTCAAACCGAAACTAATAATCTACAATCAGAGCGAGTTCAGATCTAATTTCATCAAACTCGACTCATCAGATCAGATCCTACTATTAAAACCCGAACTGAATCTACGAGTCTCACCACTAATGTTTATATACAATATTTTTAAGTAGTATCAACTTATATACAGGAAGTAAGAGTGGGCAGCCAGAACCATCTCGAAAACCCAAATCAACCCAAACGGTTTGGGTCGGGCTTTGGTTCAAATAATCAGTTTTGGGTCGAGTTCAGTTGTGGCTATTTTGGTTCAGTTTGGTTTTCGGTTTTTGTTCAAAAACTCAAACTAAACCGAAAAATCTGATGTCTTGCAAAAGGCGGTCGACATCTTGTATTTAAGGTCGACAGTTTGCAAATGACGGTCGACATCTTGCAAAAGGCTGTCGACATCTTGTATTTGCGGTCGACGATTTACAACGTATTTACATTTGTAATTTTTTTTAGTTTTATATGTGAACCAAATCAAACCAACCAAACTCAACCCGAAACCGTTTAGTTTGGGTCGAGAATTTTTTTTCCGGTTTGGGTCGAGTTTTAGATTTTCCTTTTAACCCAAAACTCATTCGGGTTGGGCTGGTCATGTGAGAACCAGACCCAACCCAAACTGTACCCATCTCTAACAGGAAGTAGTAGCATCTTATATCTTGAATAAAAAGTTGTAAAAAAACTACTTGAGATTTACCATAATTTCGACCAAATGTACAATTAGATTAAATATATTTTATTTACATCAATTATAGTTTGACACGTCAGAATGTACGATTAGATGGTATGCTAAGAAAGTAGACGTAAAATTATTCTTGTAACAAGTGCACTATCGTTACAATATCTGTTAGTTTTAACAAAAACACTTGCTTTTTAAGTGCTAAAAGCGTTGAATAAAAAAATAAACATATTATTACAACTTTTAACATTTCTTTATAAATCGTTAAAAATAATTAAATTGACAGAAAATATTAACTAAATTGATGTAAATAATCATCACTGATAAAATCATGATGGTAAAATATCAAATTAAAATTATAATAAATTAAAAAAATTAAATTTTCAAAATTCAATCATACGCGATAGCACACGAGACAAACTGCACACATCAAGGTGACCCATCCCAGAATATCCAAAGGTTGACGCATGAAATGCCAAAAATAGAAATAGCGTTTCTTCTCTGTTACGGTTATCGTAACTAAGAATCGAAAAAACCTATTCATAATCGACATTCAAAAATTTACGTCAATAACCCGTCGACCAATTCAAGACGAGCACCGCAAAAAATAACATATATTTTGAAATTATTCCTATTGGAAAAAAAAAGTTCAATACCCAGCCAAGATCAAAGGGGAATTCAGGGGAGAACAAACAAATTAGATTAATTCTAGGAAAGAAAAATAAACGCGGCTATATCTCTCGGGTTCGCTGTTGTTGCGATAAGAATTTCGAGATTCCTTTGATCTTTCTTATTCTTGTCCGGGATAATCATGTTTTATTCCATAACTAACGACCAAATGGGTCCACTCAGCCGAGTAATTTCATCGTTTATATCTCAAAAAGTGTGTATCGTTGTTTGGATTCATATCGGTAGATACCTCGGGAGAGCTTGACCTCCTGCCAATTTACCACCTTCCGATTTTGCTCGAGAACCCTCGGTACTTGCTATATGCAGTAAATCGTTACACATTGTCAGTCAGCTCTGCAGCTCTTTGTCTCATCATTTCCATCACGGCCGCTCTTCGCCTCGAGTCAGACTGCTGTTGAAGCCTTCTTATATGTTCCTTCAGATCTCTAAAAACAAATTGAAACAAAGTATATAGAACACATGTCCAAATCAATATATTTAAGAGTAACGATACCAACCCGATCAAATTATGCATTCTAAGCTTCCATCTTGCTATAGTATTAGGGGTGTGACCCACAAGTTTGGTTCGGTTTTTTGACCAAAAAATAACCAACCCGATGGGTTCGTTTTTTGATTTATTAAAACCAAAACATAATTGTTCGACTATAATAACCGAAACAAAACAGACTTAAATATTCGGTTGGGCTCAGTTAAGATTCGATTAATTAAATTAGGTTGAGCTTTGAGTTGGGCCAATTTTGATGTGGGTAAGGTATGGGTTAAGTTTGGGTTGGGTCGGGTTGGACAAGTCATTCGCCTTGTATATCATATATGTAAAAAAACCATACCTTTACGTGAAATACTCAATCTAAATATTGTCTATCATAATATGTATGCTTCACTTATTAATGGCGTAACGAGTGACATCAAAAAAAATAAAAAGAAAGTGCATTAATAAAAAATAAACACATCGCTACCCCATATTCAATTCGCTAAGTGTGTGAGATAGATTGCCAGGTAAAGATCATTAAAAATAGGGTCGAGTTTGAATACCTGCATCGTGGTACACGGCAATCGGAGACTTTGCAAGCTCTAGCATGGAGTCGAAGAAGATGCCACATATTCTTGCAAATAACACAACCACCAGATGCACGTGTTTTGCATTGAATGCCATGACGAAAAAGACCTTTCACTTTTCGACAATTTTGATACTCACAAAAGGGATTGCATCGGGATGCATGCACGAGAAGCTCAAGCATTTTCTTAAGCTACAATTTAACAACCTCTGTCAGGTATTTCATTAAAACAGAACATTATGCATGGTCGTAACAAACTACTATCGTTTCTACTATGTTGTTCTGGCATAGGAATGATTAGGGGAGGAAGCCAAAAAGAATAATGTTAGATTTATATTTTTATCCTATATTTTTATTATACACGTTGAAGGTGTCAATTCGTGATTAGTGTAATAAATAATTATTTATGTTTGAATATATTAACTGTTTTTTAATTAAATCAATCAATGTCGACAAATTAGCATATACAATAAGAAAGTCAACTTAGCATTACTCAACCAATAATCCCTCCAAAACATCTCAAAAGGATCGAGGAGTTCTACAGTTTAGAACAATAAATTACTGATTAAAACATATTGCTAGTTATTAAGGACCCTAGGTTCATGACCATATAAATCTCATATGAGGTGCCTGCGGGTACGGAAAACAAAGCCGAGACAAGATTTAACGAACTAATAGGTTCTTGAGTGCAGGTAGGCATATAAACTCAAGAGAGAACTAATTGTACAAGAAAAAACATAATCATGGAGAAATATAAACAACATCACCTGTAGGACTCGTTGTTGCCTGGCCTCTTTATTTTGAGCATCTCGATCAGCCATTGAAGGATGATTTGTCAACTTGTGGGGATGATCTACACCCCCATCTTTTTGATAGCAGGCGTTGCATATATCATAATCAGGACAAACTTCACAGCGCCAACCTTGACCAGTTTCAATGTCAAGATGACAAATATGGCATGTTGTTACGTAGGCAGGAGCAGTTGGATTATGAAGATGGTACAACACCATCATGGAGGAATGCTTAGCTCGCCTCAGAGTATCATATTGATAATGGTTTCCTTGACAAAGATTCAAAAATGCGTGCCGGGTGTCGAAAAATTCGCTCTCTAAATTTTCATCTTCGTCACTTGTATCAGCTGGAACATCGGTGATTTCAATCTGGAAAGAAAAACAAGATGATATAATAACATAATATAAAAATGCAATTAATACTTTTAAAAACTGGTGAACCTTACTGGATAAAATGCATGCTTTTGTTTTTGATGAATAGGATGTCTATTCCTTTCTTCACGTTTTTGCTCTGCCTCATAACAGCTGAAACAAAATCGCATTAGGAAAAGAAAACACCAAACGAATTTCCAACCTAGGGAAAATTAAGGCACGCAAAATGCGAAGAATTTATCACACAATTCCATCAACAGTAACCATAAAAAGAGGGAGAGTGGATAACAATAATCAATCGCGCGAAAACGAATCCTCAATTGAAGTAACTTGATGAGAAACTCAAATTGAAAAAAAAAAAAAAAGAAATTAGAGTACAAACAAGCTTGACCTCAAGTTATAAAATCTAATGTAGTAAAAAGTTGAAAAAAAAATCAACAGCAACATTTTAAGACTCAACTGTAAATTGTAATAATGAATATATAGTCAGTGGAAATTTGTGAGAATTAGGAGACATTGGGGAGGTTGAGAATAAAGGAGGATAGTGAATAGAAAGGGATATGATAATTGGTGAAGCCGAATGAAGTGAACGATGAGAGCTCTCGAAGTCTCTTGTGCGTGTTACGATGCCATTAGCAATAATTCATAAGAATGTATGGATCCCGTCTACTAGCTACATCGCAGCAAAGCCAAACAAGAAAGCACAATTTATAATTTCTTATTTCAAACACAGCCAATAAATAAAAAAAACACATCTACATAGCCCAACTAGTTATATTATGAGAAGAAAATCTGTGGCAAAGTAATTCTCTCTGGAAACAAAAAACACATCATAATTACAAATTAAGAATAATTTTCTTTACTCTTCTTCCCTTGAATATGATATACTCTTCGAATAAGTTTAGGTTTACTTTATTAACTTATTTTTTAATTTACATGCTAACGTGTCGAGCTGTAATTGATATAATAAATATAATAAATGATTATTTTAATTGTTATACATTAAATGCATTTTAAATAGACTAATCACATTTTGACGCGTCAACGTATATAATAAAAAAATATGCTAAGAATGCAATTAACACTACTCATATTTTTATCATATATTCTAAGTCTTATTTGATTTAGAAATGCATGTCCAAAGCTACTGAAAATAGACAAACATAATAAATATCTGCAAAAGTCTTACCTGCCACAAAGATGGAAGTTTTTGCACTGGTTGCAAACCCAATGACATCCGGACACCATCAAAATACAACAATGACTGCAAGCATGTTGTAAATGCACCATGATAAAATCTTCCTTCATAGGGGAAATGGTTCCACCAAGCTGAAAAATTACATACAGGTTTCGTAGACAATGAGTATCCAGAACAAGTCTTTTAAAAACAAGGTACATGAAACAACTATGATAAAGATTATATTACTTTATGCATGAGAAGCATATCCTTGGATGCATTTCCGGAGAGATCTGACTGACCCGATGCTTTTAAAGCCCTTTTCGATATGGTTTTCTTAGTTATCCCATTTTTATTCTGCTTTCTTCCCTCTTCTTCTTCTCGAATCTGATAAATAACATCCTCTGCAGCACCAGGCCAATAGTCCCCATCAAAATACGGCAGTCTAGTAGCAGTGACCTTGGCTTTACATTCACCAGAAGATACGAAGAAATGTTCATGTAGATTAGTGAGACCAACAACAATATTTTCCTTTGTAGCTTTTCTTAACATCGCTAAGTACCTAGAAAAGGGACATTGAATACGCCCAGTAGATAAAAAAAATACTTCACATATTCCAAAAATGAAGCTTGCAAAATTATTCACATAACTAGAACTTTAAAATATGTAGACTCACCATTCTCGGAGCTTATCAGATTTTGGTGTTTTCTGAATTTCTGGATGACAATATAAAATATAATCTTCACCCTTTAAAGGAGGACAAGCCCATATGTAGCAGCTATTGAAGCCTCGTTTCTTACAATAATCGAGGTAACCAATCTGAAGACCATAGAGCACATTCAATAAAAAAGAATTCAACATGATCCAATAAATTGCTGGAGCTAGATCCAAATTTCATTAAAGAGTCAAGCATATAATGTATTCACCATAAAAGGAAAAAAAATCAATAACCAACTCAAATATACTCACCAAAATTTCGTGGTAAACAAATGTGCGCAGAGCCTCTCCAGTAACTGCTTTAATCTCAGGTCGAAAATATTTCACCGAGTCAAGATATGAGATGTAAACACGGCGCTGATTTGGAAACTGACACTCAGATCCAAATTCTTGCACATACATCCCAAATAGACACACTTCTACACCTTCAATCTTCTGAAACAAAAGAATAACCTAGAAAGACATACTTATTAGTACTAATGAACACCATCATATCATATGAATTTGGTTTTCTAGAAACAAATGAAAAAAGAAATCAATAAGTGCATTGCATAACATTAAAACATGAATACATCTCCTTCTAGTCTTACTTTGGATTTATAAGGGAATTCAGTTGGATAGTTTTCTTCTTGAAAAATTTCTAAAAAACGTTGCTTCACTTCCAACTTTTTATCAACTGATGAAACCACTCTTACCACCAGTGCTTCTGCCCCAGGAACCTATAAAATATCATGATACTAGATTAGCCAAGGGAACCTCGCTGTCAATATGGTAAAAACAACAATAGTGCAAAAAAATATGAATTAACTAATAGAATGAAAGTGATATGCGTCCAAAAAGTAACGAGGTTGAAAACAAGTCAAGTTTAAGATAAGCAATTGCCTAACTTTCCCTTTTCTTCTAACAAATACCTCTCATCCTCATACAAAAACTTGACAGCGAAGCCCAGCTCAAACTTCAAATCACATAAAAGGCAACTGAACTCTTTTTGTTCTCAAATAGCAAAAGATTTTTATTGCGGGCCTAAATGTTCCAATTTTATTTTTAAGAAGAAAGAAAAATTTTCTACTAGCTTAAATGAATAAAAAGTAAAAGAAAGAAGCATCTATTGCAAGATACTAAAAATTATACCAATTTAATGTATATCACTGTATGAGATGCAGTAAACACTAAAAACTAACAATAACATTATTACACCAAAAAACATTAGAAATACCATATTCATACAATAAGATACCTCATCATAATTTTTCCCTTGAAACCTCGCCCTGTCTTGTCTCTCCTGCTTCAACTTTCGAAACAACCTTTGCTCTATTTTGTCACTCAAATTTGTCCTAGGTAAGTCCTGTGCACCAAGAACAGCACTCTGAGGCAAGGGCGTACGTTCTCCTCTTTTGACTTCTTGAATATAGCAAATAGGACAAGTGTATTCTGCCTGTCCACCATCATTCCTTCGCCCATTGAAGAGTGCACAGACTTGATGTTGCCAAGCTTCACATTTGTCACACTGGACCCACTAGAAGCAGTGGCAAATCCATACCATTATTAGGGATAAATTCATTGAATTTAAATCCACAAAATAAAAGAAACCACATACCGGTTCTTCTGCTTCTTCATTATTTTTCTTCTTCTCTAACCTCGCTTTAGGAATGGGTGTCCCGTCAACAAGTATTGTGTCTCCACGAGACTCGTTATAACATGGAATACAAAAATATTGCCTAGTATCACCAGCACCTACTGCGTAGTACATTGCATTACGCTTTATGCGAGCACCACAAGGTAAGCAATAAATTGGTGGCGGCTCAAAGGAAAGCCTCTCAACAGCACACAACTGGCAAGCATTCTCACTCATTGAATGCTCCATTGCTTGATTTTTTTCAGCCTTGGCTTTACTCTATCAAAAAAGAACAAATGAACAAAGATAGATAAACATTAGGTACCCGAATTAGGCTAAATCAAACAAAATATTTTTTCTCTCTAAGCTTCCAGAAGTAGTTTGTCTGCGTATATAAATTTCTGTTAGACCATATAAATAATTATTATCCATTTAACTCTTTAAAACAACAATAACTCAATAAAAATGAGCCACGAGAACTAAAAGAAACAAGAAAGGATTCCTAATTAACCTGTCCAACCCACTTTCTGAGACCTAAAATGTGCTCCATAACCTGCTCAGGTGTGAACAATTCAGTTAGTGATACCCCTTTTATTTTTTGCTTCCCAGACTTTGTTCCAGTAGCATGTTCAGAGCAAGGAATTATATATTCTTGTTCAGTCGTTACCATTTCCTTTTCAACCTTGACACCTTCATTCTTTATTAGACAAGCTGACTCAATTTCACCACCAGGTCTTTGATTGTACCTACCAATTACGTTTTCTTTCTTTGTATAACTAATGCTGTCTTGTCCGCCACTTGTTAGAACATCAGTTTTTATTTCTGAGAATTCAGACTTAATACGTTCATGATTGTCAGTAGGCAGGCACTGAGCATCCTCAGACATGTGCATTTCATCAACTAAAGAAGCAGACACAACAGACATTTCACTCGCAGGATTAAGTGACTGAGAAGACTGTTTTATCTTCATTCGTTTCAGAGAAGGAAGTGGATCTTCTGAAGCTTTTACAGCACGTATAACTTTTGAAATAGACTTTATTGAGGTGGCAACTGTATCCCCTGATTTAGATAATCCACTATTTGTATTTGGAAAACACGAATCAGCGGTATTCGTAGCATGGATCCGTGCTATAATTTGTCTCTGCACATAATTTTTCACAGGAACACAAACTGGACAATTGGCTTCCTTGCATCTCCGGTAATGAATAAGCAATGCTCGAGTACTACGGCATCGTGGATAAAGACACCCAGCAGAATTGCATTTTGTTAGATGCTGCCACAATTTTTGAACAGTTACACAATTAAGTTCTGGACATTTCCCTTCAGGGGCTTTGCAATTCCGTGCGTGTTGTAGAAACAAAAGCCACCTCTGCTGATTTCTATAGTCCTGCTCAGCGTTAAGTGTACCAGATTTAGAGATGACATTAATCGATTTTTGACGTTCAAGTATGCTTCTAGTGTCAACAGGTTGGCTTGTGAAACACCCTTCCAGAGCTATATTGTTGCATTGAGCTTCGTCATGTACCGAGAACCTTTTGGTGAAATCCTCCTTGACATGCTCTGAAAAAATGCTCCCCAGTTTCTGATTTCTTGATTGAGATATTGAATACCCTGGATTTTCTTTTACACTGTCTGATTTAGCTCTGGCAAGATGATTGGTAATATCATTTTGAGCGGGGAAATGCTGACCACTCCTCAAATGGTCCTCAACTGAGTTCTGATGAGGCAACTGACATTGGTCAGTAATAAGAGAATGCACAACTCCATAATTGTTCTCTAAAACAGGTTCCCGTTTGATGTGATTGCCAATGTCAGATGACTGCTGAGTTTGTCCAAAACAATCATTGTTCAAAAAATGCTGTTGCTGATTTTGTTGTCTGCGTAGACATTGCTGTTGAACAAATTGATCCTCCTGTCGAAACTGAGTCTGTTGATGATGAACTGGAGGATGAAAATTCATCTTCTCTGGATGTTCATTGGCGTGTAAACTTTTATGGACTGTCTGTTGAACTCCATGCAGATTTGGTTGGGAACTAGTAAGAGAGGAGCTCGTTTTTATCATTGCTGGCAAGTTCATTATACCCATGTTTTGAGTTGTCATCAATGTTCCACCTGAAGTTGCGTTGCCACATAAATTTCCTGATGAGAATGTATCAGAACGGAGACAGGTAAAGTTTAAAACAGGCTCTATCAACAGCAAAAATGAGAAGGAAAACATAAAAAATATACAGAATATCTTCCATCACTGGAATTGGATGATAATCAAAGTGTCGTTGCATGGTTTTCAGTGAGTTACCACAATTCTTGGTAAAGCCCTCCGTTGTGCTAGTAAAGCCATACAATTTTTGCTGTACGCTGGACCTGATTCCACTCCCTATTAGGCTGCCGTGGTGGTGCAATATTCGGCTCTTTTGACCACCAACATGCAGCTCTTGTTGTATATCCATCGTAGATTCAATAGCAGAGAACCTGTTACTGTTATTACTAAATCCAGGAGTGGGAATCATTTGGCTGGTAATATTTTGGCCGCCTATAGAAGATTGCTGATGTCCATTTGAAAAAGAGCCTGTTCAAATTTACAAGTGAAGTAGTTACACCTAAGTATAAATTTACTACTACAAATTCCCTACAAATCTATCAAAGGAAGCACCAAGCATACCACCAATTGGTAAGAGGCCACTGTTACTGCCAGTTGAAGAAGCAATATTATTACCACCAGAAGGAGCAATATTCCAATAATCCACTGGAGTTGCATCTACTAAGTTTGTATTCCCACCATGTGAAATACCAGGAGTTGGTATCATTTTACCAACCAATGAAGTGGAAGCAACAACGGGCTGATACTGCTGGTTCTGATTATTCAATTGTGAGCGCTTGACAAGATTATACAAACGATTCTCTAACACAGCGAAGTTCATGTAGTCCTCCTACAATTAAGAGTTATTCTTGCATGACAACAGAAAAAATTTCCAAATGAACAAATAAAATAAATTATTTGTTAAGGAAAGAAAACAAAACCTCAATACATTTCATAATGATCATGACTTGTTTAGAAAGACATGAAATAGAGGTGTGCAATTGTTATAATGTTTTTGAATCTCTGATTTGTAATCAGCACCCAATATCAAATTACTTAATTTAGATTAAACTTATACATGTCCCTCAAATTTGATCAAATATAAGTGACTTATCAGCTTGTAATAAAACTAATATAACTACACGAGAGAATACACTTGTGTATGCTCAAGAATTTTCTAACATATTTGTAAATAGGGGTGTGCCCATGGGTGGCTGTGTATTGTGTGTATTTTTTAGTGAGTAAAGATTTATTAAGATTGTACCTTTGTAAGAGCATTTTTAAAATGCCCTTCCTCCAAGCGTTCTGCAAAATTGTACAACTTCTTTCTTTGTGTTTCATCAATAGGTCGTTCACGACTCTGCATTAGATAATTAAAACTGACGCAAAAAGGAGTCAGTCAAAACAAGTAAATTTTAATCAAGTATTTTGAAAGATTTAACACCAGCAACAATAAGAATATGGCAATCGCCCCTAGCTAGTAATGAGAACGATAGAGTAAGGGACTGATGTGTTTATTGCACTTAAATTTTTGCACGTAATTTTTTTCCTAAATCACTGCAGGATTAAGGAGTTGTAGATATTTTAATAAGGATCACTATGATCAGGTGTAGACACTTTTCAAGCTCCAGCTCACTCACTTTTCAGTACATTAGCCAACCAAAAATGTATACACTTAATAAGTTTGGCAAGGTATAATATTTAACCATTGTAGCAATGTCAAATTGCATAACAGTACATGATAATAACGTCGAACTGAAGCCAAGTCCCAACGAAGAAAGAAAATAGGCACTTAATCGCACAATATGAGGACATGACACTGACTGTATCCTAGGCAGCTTCTATGTTTATTTTAACTGCATACACACAACGTTTAGAGGAGTATATGACAAATAAATAATAATGTTTCTAGCTATTTTTAATGATACACTTCATGCAATAGCAATATTAACTTTCACAATGAGAACTAAATCAAAGATATCACACTTTACAGATGACATGATCTAAATTAAGTTAACATGTAACAGTACAGAAATGGAAATCAGAATCTCAATTGTTTTTGTAATGCATTAAGAAGGAAAAAAAAACTTACATTTTTTCTTGCATACCAGTGCGTAATCTAAAGAAATCCGGATCCATCTTGAATGTAGCATGTATAGGAGAGTTTAAATTTTGCATTTGAGGAGGAAGTACATTCCCATTCTGCTGGGGTAGTGCAGAAAATTGCACACTGGCTTGATCAGGCACCTGTCCTGACATTTGTCCAGGTAAATGTGTCCGCACACTCATCTTCCTCGGCCTTTAAAGAGATTTCTGACTAACCAGTAGTATTAATGCATAATTCAGACAGTAAAAGAAAATCCATCCAGCAATCATGATATCATGGCATTGATTTTCTCCTACAGATGCAAATGCAACTAAGCACTGCAAACCCATTGCAGAAGCAGATAAGATATCATCAACTAAGTGCAGCACAGTGGAAGCAAAAATAAACTATCTGAGAGCGAACATGTAACAACTAGCAAAATCACAAGTCAGCAATGGCAAAGCCAGGAACAGAGAGACGTAACAATAATAATCAAACTTTTAATTTATTCAAAACGTCATTGTTATTGAGCTGTAAAACGAGTTGTTTTGGTGGCATTGAATAAATGCATCTTCTTTTTACTATAATTCTATTTTCTGTAACTTTAACTTAAATAAGGAGAGAAAACACCATTTGGGGTATGAATATCGAAATATGTCACACTAACTGTTTTCTCCGATCCCCTATTCTGTTTTTTTTTTTACGTTTTCATTCCCATTCAGACTAGAGTGCTGTATAAAACCCTCTTGAATGTTCATCTACTTATAATTTTATTTGCAGAAAACGATGTTGGATTGAAGAATTCTTCAACCAATTCACAATCCACCCAAAAGGCCCACCATTCGTTCAAACATTGAAAACCACGACAACGAGTAATGGAAGACGAGGTCTCAATATAAACCACATGGACACATTCGTTGGAACGAGAGTCCAAGTTCGGTAGACGACATATCCATCATAATTTTCAACAGAAACATTCAAGAAAAAAAAGCATACAAATATGATATTCACGATATCATATACTCAATCAAACAGTGAATTCAAACAAAACAACGCCCTAATCGGTCGAACCTAAGACAATTCAGACGAACCTGGAGAAAGCGTGCAATCGCAGGTAACAGCAATTAGAAAAATTAAATAGGCGGGCTGGTTCTGAATTTGGAGATGAAGATCACGCGACGATCACTGTAATTACCTCCCATAGAAGAAAGATAAGCGAGTAGGTCTGGGAAAAACGCGGTTCGGCTTTGCTTTATCTAAGAATGAAAGCCGAATCGAACCGATCCATTCTCTTTCGGGTTATATTAAGCAGCCCGGCCCACGATATCATCCAACCCATGAATAAACTCGGTCTCGCCGGTGAAAATGAACTGAGATTTCATTGCCGTCGTTTCGAGTCGCCCTCCGACGAGAGGATCGCCATCGGAGAACCCATCGCCGGAATTTACTCTTCTCGGCAATCGTTGGTCCTTCATCGCTGGAAGGATTTCCGATCTAACCGGCGACGAGGGACTGTTCCAAAATCTACCACCCATCTAACCCACTAAATACTCCAACAATAAACAAATCAACAGCAAATGGAAGTAGTGGTGGAGGTTTCCACTCTTTTATACGTTCGTATACGTATACGTATTCGTATACGTGAATATGTATTTGTACTTCAATGAATATGTGTATAAATGCACATGTTTAATTTTCTATCGTAACCAAACCGGGATCTTTGCTTCTTCAAAATAAAATAAAAAAGGGTTAAAGTTATCGTTAACTCTAAGTTTAACAAAAATAAAAAAATAATTTTGACGTCTGATGTAAGGTCGGAGTCGTTCTATACGGATGTCTGATGTAAGTTCGAGTAATCCGCTCAATTTTTTTTAATTTAATATTTTTTTAAAAATTATTTTTACTATTCTGATATTATATGAATTTAAAATTTGTATCATAATAATATATAAAGTTTCAATATTTTACGATTCAATATATTTTTATTACAAATCAAAATAATTTATTAAAAATAAGTATATCATCTAAAAATTTTAAGATGAATTTTTTTGCATAATATATATTTTTTAAATTAACTTGTATTTATTTTTAATTTAAATAGTTTAATTAATATTTTTTATTATTTTAACTAATAATTAAGTGATTTGAACTTTAGACTATGAATATACATTAGGATAGCGATATTGTTGCCCGCACGGGCATGGCTCAGTTAGCTCAGAGATGGTAGATTGAGTACAAGAGCTTAGATTCGACGTCTGTCATGTCCTAGCGTGGGAGTTGTTACCTCCAATGTTAGGGTAGTTCCTAAGGATATCAGGTAAAGACCTCTTATCTCTGGGCCGCTGAGTCATCGTGATTTAACTTTTTCACAAACTATCAGACCGGAGTGTGGGGCACTGAGAATGATGAATTTTACCTTTTAGATACAAGGATAGCGATATTGTTTTTTATATGGTCCATCGTCCTTGCAAGGGTGTCCCTTACAAGGTATGGCCATGGAGCCATGGAGCCATGGAGCCAATGGTCCATGCATCTTTGATCTTACCCAAGAAATCCAAAAGCTTGGGCTTTCTTCCCTATAAATAAAGAAGGGGGCTAACTTCTTCTCATTGAGTTTCACTGTCACTCTCTTCCACTCACTGTATCATTAACAGTGATATCTCCATTAAAGCTAGCTCTCCCAAAGCATGGAGATAAATACTCTGTCGGTGTCGGTGCCGGTGTCGGTTATCGTGGCTATTGTGTTTATCTGTCATTGTTGTTGCGCGGCCGTGTCTGGTGGCTCTGAGGCTGTTTCTCTGACTCTTCCGCGCATAACGACGGAGAATTATGATGAAGCTTTGCTTTCTTCCATGGATGCCGAACCCATCGACGGTGCCTTGATGGTCCCCCTCACTCTCATTCCCCGAGCTGCTTCTACTGGAGCTGGTATTTTATTCTTTCGTTGTCTCTCTTTTTTCTCTTCCGCCGTTGTTGTGATGATTTCAAGCCATGTGTCTTGCATTTCCTCTGAACATGATACCAGTTATGCTTTTCTTTCTTTTGAGTGTATGACCCTTTTGAACATTTGGGATTACCAGAACAACGAACTGATATTTGTGTTGATTCTGGTATTCTATTCTCTCTCTCCATCTCTCTCTCTCGCTCTCGCTCTTTTTCTCTTCCACCATTGCTGTGATGATTTCAAGTTCTGTGTTTGCATTATCTCACCTCTGGCATTTCCACTGAACATGATACCAGTTATGCTTTTATTTCTTCAGAATGTATTACCCTTTGGGATTACCAGAACAATAAACTGGTATTTGTTTTTATTCTGTGTCTGTATGGTGTGGCCATGGCCATGGTCGTAAGAGTACACTTTTATTTTCTTGTTTTTCATAATTCATGTTTGTAAAATTTTCGTGATGCTTTAATTTGCAGTATGTTTGGATGGAACACCACCTGGTTATCATTTCCATCCAGGGTTTGGATCTGGTGAAAATAACTGGCTAATTCAGCTGGAGGTGAGTTTTCACTTTCAATTTGCCATAAAAAATTTAAATTATTCACTGAACAGTACTATCCTATCACAATCATCCTCTTCTCTGTATGTATCACTTGCTGTACTTGGCACCGATTTTCCCAATCGATCGATCGACCCTTCGTTAATTTTATGAATATGCTTTTGGCTTCACATTACCCAATTCACATTCTTCTCCGTTTTCTTAGTTTAATATCTTTTGTCTGATAGGGAGGAGGTTGGTGTAATACTATCAGAAATTGCGTATTTCGCAAAACTACTCGACGCGGTTCTTCGAAATATATGGAGAAGCAATTAGCCTTCACTGGAATACTAAGCAATAAAGCTGAAGAAAATCCTGGTTTTTATTTCTCCCCACTGCATGGTATTTTATAAGCCTGTTCATTCTAAGTGTGTTCTTCATTTTGCTCCTGTTTTTGTAGATTTCTTCAACTGGAACAGAGTAAAGGTGCGTTATTGCGATGGAGCATCATTCACCGGGGACAGCTACAATGAGGTTTTGCTCTTATATTCATCCTCCAGTAGCTGCATAAATGGCAAATTACTGTGATTTTCTTTGAATTCTCTTAAACATGTATTCGAGCCAACAAAAACGACAAAAAATACATGAAAGAAAATAGAAAACCGCAGGTCGAGAAACAACCACAAGCTACTAGGAAAAGAGAACACTTTAGAGAGAAATTCCACTTGGACAAAATCCCTCTTTTAACTAAATTAAGTATAATACTGATAAGGCTCAAACTATATAAGTATTAGGGTATCAAATTAAGAGGAGGAATATTTTAGGTCAAAATCTTTGGAGTGGTGAGCAGCCATTAACGTGCTCGGGAGGGATCAAGCATCTTGAATTGCTTGTATTTCCTATTCTTGTATTTTAATCGTGTTCCTTGAATTGTTCGCTATCCTTTTGGGCCTTATCAAATGCCTGAATTACTCTTGTTATATCTTGAACAATTACCCTTTATTATATTCGTAACAGCTTCGTGAATGCTGAAATCAGCGATGATATAGTTAGTTAGTTTGATTTAGATTGAAATTATTATGCATTGAAGCTATTGATCTCTGGAATTATCGACCGTTGATCTTTATTTTAGGCGGCGAACCTAAATTTTCGAGGACAGCGAATATGGTCGGCTGCCATTGAAGAGTTACTGTCAAAGGGGATGCAAAAAGCCGAGCAGGTAACCTTCTGAGCCTATCGTTATATGACATAATATTAATAAGACTTATTAAGAATGCATATAACTATTTTTCCATGACATAATATTAATAAGACTTATTAAGAACGCTTGATAACTAAACTTCAGGCCCTGCTTTCTGGATGCTCTGCCGGAGGTCTTGCTTCGATTTTGCATTGCGATGAATTTCGAGCCTTCTTTCCCGCTACTACAAAAGTGAAATGTCTAAGTGATGCAGGATTTTTCCTCGATGCGTAATTTTCTTTATTTTTTATTTTTTATTTTTAAATATTGTTTTTTACAACATTTCGTTTTCACTAAATTGTCTTTTCTTGGATTTATGTTAATATTTTCCAGAATTTATTGTTCCTCGATGCATATTTATCGTTATTTCTTCTTCGAATAAAAGATAATTTTGATTACACTGATTTGTTTTACTAAATTGCTTTTTTTTCTTGGTTTTATGTTGATATTTTGCAGAACTGATGTTTCCGGAGGGCGAACGATGCGGAATTTATTTGGAGGCGTTGTCAGCGTACAAGTAACATACCTTTATTTTCTTTAATTTTTCTTCGAATATAGTCTATTGCTATAAAATCCGCAAATTTTGATTAATAAATATCTCTAGTAAAATTATTCTTGCATTTCGAGTTGAATTTAACTTATATTGACTCTATTTTCCAAAACTCCTTGTTTCGGACATTTAAATGTTCACTCCATTGGCCAATCCATAGAAATTGAAAGTTGCCATGTGGTTTAAAGCCGATATAGTATTTGATGAAACTAAGGTTTCTTGGTATAAGTTTCGTATTTTCATTAATCCGATACGTAGAAGGTATTTTTATATCTTGAAAGACCGACATAGCCATCGGATTCAAGAGTTTTAATATCTATTTATTTCGTCTTTTTTCTTGGCCGGTCTCCCATTCGTGACAATTCTAGTTCTAATATACTATGTACTATTTTCTTAAACTTCCTCAGGGACTTGAAAAGAATCTACCGAGTACTTGTACTAACCACCTCGACCCGACATCGGTAAACTAGAACCCATCTTTTATCTCATAATTCGAAAATTATTCGATATATTTCGCAATTGCTTACTTGAACTCTCTCTGATGTGTCTTTTGCATGTTTCTTTACGCTCGGTTTCAGTGTTTCTTCCCTCAAAACGTCATAGCAGACGTTAAGACCCCGCTATTTCTTCTTAACTCAGCGTACGATGCATGGCAGGTATTCGTTCTCCTCAATGCAGCATATGAATATCAAATACAATGCAAGGTTTTTTATTTCATAGTGTTGTATATTTTCAGCTCCAGGAAAGTTTAGCTCCGCGTTCGGCCGATCCTCAGGGATCTTGGAATGAATGCAAATTGAATCATGCCCATTGCAATTCATCTCAGATCCAGTTTCTCCAAGGTCTTGCCTTCTTCTCTAATTTTCCGTTGGGGCACAGTTTGGTCTGGTCTACTTTCTAGATTTATTGGAACTAGAACCATGAATACGGTGGTGGTTCCGGTTTGTCTCGGTTTAGTTTTAATATTTTAAAAAATAAAATATATTTTTTTATTGTATTTGGGTCGGGTTTTGAGTGTTTTGATCGAGTTTGGAACCATTTTATTTTATTTTATCGAGTTTTATATGGTTTTGGACTGTTTTTATTTTCTATTATATTTGAGTCGAATTTTGACCGTTTGGATAAAATTTGGAACTGTTTGTTAATTTTTATCGGGTTTTATCTGGTTTAGGTCAAATTTTATCCAATTTAAGATCTTTTTTTGACGGGCGGTCTGGTTTTGGTTTCACGGTTAAGTATTTCGATATCATTTTCTTAAACTCGTGACGTTTTTTATCTGCTTTCGAAACAGACTTCAGATCTCAGATGCTCGACGCTGCCAAAAGCTTCTTGCTTCCCAATCGAAACGGTGCGTTCATAAACTCTTGTTTTTCTCATTGCCAGTCCGAACGACAGGACACTTGGTTTGCCGACGACTCTCCTCTTATTCAAAACAAGGTCATTTCCTTACTTCGCCGACAAAAACGCATAATACATAGATTGGATCCCAAAACCAAGTGAAAAAAATCTCAAACTCGAGGCATTAATCGATAGCTAATATGAATTCATGCTTGTTTGTTGACATTGTTACAACTTTCAATGCAGGCGATTGCGATTTCGATCGGGGATTGGTTTTTCGACCGAGCTAGCATTAAAGAAATAGATTGTCCGTACCCGTGCGACAATACATGCCATAACCTCGTTTTCAAGTGAGCGCGAAGCCTCCGAGCTCAGCTTATGAACCATATTAAATACAGTTTAAATCAACCGAAAGAATCACTTGATGAGATCAAGAGATGAACACAGTGGGAAGTCAAATATTGCCTCCAAAAGTTCATTTGAGTTCGTATTTATGAGACGGAACTTTGGTTTCAATTAAATATTAATATTTATTATTTTAATCAGAATTGATCTATAATAAATTAAGAGAATATTGTTTAGAATATAAATTTAATATCATTTTTTATAGTTCATTTGGGTGATTTTTTATGGCAGTGGTTGAATATATTGCATATAAACATTTTTGTTATTTCTCGAAATTTAATATATAGCATCGTGACATTAGTTAAGTCCAAGGTGTCCAATGTTTAGGCCCGTACGGTCATAGCTCAGTTGTCTCAGAGATTGTGAATTGGATACAAGAGCGTAGGTTCGACGTTTGCGTTATCCTAGTGTAAGAGTTGTTATCCTCAATGTTGGGGTAGCTTCTTGGGATATCAGGTAAAGACCTCTTATCTCTGGACCGCTGAGTCACCGTGATTTAACCCCCTCACAAACTGTCGGGCCGGGGTGTGGGGGCTTTGGGGGCTAGCGATTTCGACTTTTAGGTACAAGCTGTCAAATGTTTAGAAAAAAAACATTCAATTTTACGACAATTTTAACGGATATACTGTCATTATGTTTTTCGTTGATTTATCATTTATATGTATGTTAATTTAATTAATATTTTTTGTCAATTTAGATAATTTTTATAATTTGATGAAAAATAGAATAACCTAAAATACTAAAATTTAATATTTATTTAGCTTGGTTAACATTGAAAAAAATATAATAACCTATAAAGTTGACTTTTCGGGTCCAATGGGTCTCGCCGGAGATGATAAGAAAACGAGAGGGCGGCGGTGTAGTTGGAACCTTCCAATCTGGCGTCTCTAGGAATAGCCGGTGGCACAGCCGCCGTTTCTGGCGGAGGCGGGAAGAAATTTCTCTCCCTTACCGGCTCTATGTTAATACATTCTAATCCTCCGGCGCGTTCGCCGACGGCATGAAGAAATCGAGTGGTTTTGATGTGTAAAAAGCATCAATTTTTTCACTTCTTATCGTCAACGAGGTGGGCTCCGCCGTTCTCCGACCATATACCAAACAAGAACCAAACAATGGCGGAAGTACTATGCGGTAGGAGGGGGGTTGATGGGAGTACAAAACGTACTGATTCTCCGCCAGTCAATCCGCCATTGATGGAATTGAATGATGTAGTACAGCAACCTGGTAGTACAAAAGCAGTGTACGTACGAGTACTTCTGGCATCTATATGCAGGCCTGCGGCCATGGACGTCTTCTTCATCACCTTCTCGAGCTCGGCTAGGGTTAGGACTTATCAGGTAAGAATAGAACGAGGAAGGCGGGGACGAGGCAGAGCATGGATGGAGCTTTCGACAGAAAAAAACCAGAGAAAAAGGAAAGAGATGAACGACCAACAATGGCTGTCGTGGTTCTACTCATGCACTGCCTCTTCCCTGGCTCCATTTTCTTCTCTTAGTTTCTCTCTCCTAGGGCTTGCTCATCCCTTTTCAACTTCGTCCTCCATTTTCATTGTCTGCGACTTTTCTTCTGAGCTCTGTAGTTTTAACCAGATAACCCCAGTTTGAATTCAGGTGGTCGCCCACCCCTCACGACGGCGCCGGTGCAATCACGTCTGGTAGTTTTTAGTTTTTAGCTGTATTTTGCACTGTATATAATGAATTGCGGTGTAGCACAAGATCACCGGATAGTTGATGAAAATATACAAAAATGGTGATTATCTTTATATGTCCGTTAACTACCTATTTTGTATGGATTATGCTGAGGATAATTATGATCAAAAAGCTTGTAATTGATAAGATTAGAGTATTTTAAATGGCAAATCAATCTAGATTAGAGAGATAATGAAGATCTACACAAATCATGAGATTATAATCAATTAGAGAAAGAAAACGTGACTGAATCTAATTTTAAAAAGAAAAGATCACTAAGATAAAAAAAACATTAGATTTAGATCGGGTGAGAGAAAGCCTTAGGGAGGCAGAGCTGGAGCAGAGACGTAAAGACGAAGACGAGAAATAGAGGAGTGCAATGTTGTCAAGTAAAGGTTTCTCATCTCTAGGTCACTGAGTCACCGTGATTAACTCACTCACATGCTGTCAGGTCGGGGTGTGAAGGCTCTGGGGGTGAGAGATTTCGCCTTTTATTAAGAAGAGTGCAATGTTGTGCGACCAAACTTCAAAGAGTGATTTGACATGCTGTCAGTAAAGATCTCTCATCTCTGAGCCGCTAAGTCACCGTGATTAACCCACTCAGATGTTGTCGGGTCTGGGTGTGGAAGCTCTGGGGGCGAGAGATTTCGCCTTTTATCAAGAAGAGTGCAATGTTGTGCGACCAAACTTCAAAGAGTGATTTGACAATGTCCGGGACACCACAAAAACTGTCAACTTAGGAACGAGAAGAACATGGTAAGTTTTGGGTCAAAAACAAAAACCAAACCCGTTTCAAACTCAAACAAAAAACTCAGGAGTGAGCACTATCCGATCCAATTTTGAGATAAATTGAAACAAAAAATTGTAAAATACGATGCATTCTATCTCAAGCTCAATCTAAAATTTAAAAAATAAAATATAATTTTTATAATATATGAAGGTCGTGTTTTGAGTAATTTGATTTAGTATGAAATAAACTTTTGAATTTATATCCAATTTTAAATGATTTTGAATTAGATTTATTCGAATTTAGGTCTTTTTTATTTTACATGATCTAATTTTAATTTCACTCGTACAAAAGCCATAGACTACGGTTCGGTCCATAAGCCCAGTTTGAAGAAAGTTTGCTTTTTTTTCTCTCGGATTTTAACCCTCTCGTCGTGCACTGTTGAAATCATATCGTTCATAGTCAAAATTAGGGTGGGCATAGGGTGTTATCGGATTAGATTGAGGCAAATTTAATCTGATTCGATAACAATCGAATCATTAATTTTGATCTGATTGGATTCAGATGCATGTATCATCTAAATTCGATCCGAATCCGATTAAAGAAATCGGATCAGATTGGATTTTTAAAAACCTCTAATTCGGAAATTTCTCGAAATTGTAAAAAACTTGTAATTTGCGATGCGATCCGATGAGGGTACTGACGGCCGGCCGGCTCCTCTGTCGATTCTTCCTTTGTTCTTCATCGTTTTTAACGATTCCACTCATTTACAATTACAATTACAGAAATAATTTACAAATCCAAAATCAAATCTCCATACCTATTTATATATTCGTTTCTGTTCTTCGCGGCCGTCGTCGGAGACTCAGAGTCTAGGAGCACAGAGTCGGCGAGGCGGGGCTCAGCTTCGTCGTCGGAGTAGCGGAGTCGAGAAATTGGAACATGTGATTTTCAAATTCCAAAATCGGAGTCATGGATGCTGAATGATTTAAGGTTTCGACTTTCGACTTTCGGTCGATTTGAATTAAGCAATCTGATCCGATAACGATCCGAAAGTTGGATCAAATGAAAAACTCTTCTACCGAATACATGGTCCGATCTGACCGAATACGATCGAATTAAATTGGACCGTCGGATCGGGTTACCAAATTACCAATATACCCACTTGTCGTGTCTCCATCCAACGATCGTAATTTAATTTTGCAAATAAAGAGTCAATGTTTGCCGTCAGATTCAACAATGAAAAGCTGCACTTTCCTCTCCGTTCTCCGCTTCAGTACACACTCGCTCACTACGTTTTTTTTTCCCATTCTTAAAAGATCATCATTTTGTTCTTCGAATCGCTGTTTTCGATTTTCGCTTTTCGATCTGCTCTGCTAAGGTCTATTTCATCATCTTCTTCTCCCATCTCTGATTATTCTTCTTCTTCTTTTTTTTTAGAAATCCATAATCGATGAACTTCTCTGTACTTTTCCAACTTTTTTATTATTAGAAAATGATACTCATAAATTTTTTTATGGATTTAGTTCAATCCCTAGATTCAAATGTCTGTAGTTTTCTTGCTTTCAAACGTACTTTCCATTTTCTTGCGTGTGGATCTGAAGTTGAAATGTTGGGATTTCTTTTGTCTTCTCGAGTTTTTCTTTTGGGGAATGAATGCTTGGTCTTAGAAGATCCTTTTTGGGTTTATTTTAATGCTTCCCAGCATTCTCAGAATCTCTGGGATATACGTTTCTGTTATTTGCATTGACGAGCTATTTGTTTTCCTTTTCAGACAACAGGTCCTTGCACTGATGGCTGAAGAAAAAGGCGTTGAAAAATGTATCCTTTTCTCTTCTGTAAATCATTTTCATGTTACAACCTAAATGTGATCTCAATCATGTTCTGTGTTCGAATTTGGTGCGATCTGAAACTGTTATTTTTAAAGGTTATTTAGTGACCAAAATGATATTCCATTCGCATTTGACTATTCTTTCAATTGGCTTGTTCTCTTTTCGGAAGGTAGGATATTTTTATCTATATTTTCAATCTGCAATCATCTGCTGTTGTTGCTAATGATTCATGTTTTTATTTTGCTGTGTTTTTTTTCAAATTAACGCGATGACTGATTCAGTGCAATCGAGACATATATCTAATCTTTTATTTTTGAAAAGATGTTTTATTTATCATTTCGGTTGAGCTTCATAAGCTTGGGTGGTTATGAATTTCCCCTTACATTAATTTTGAAGTGGATGCATCTGGTGACTTGAAGCCAGACAACGGTAATCGATTGAATGATGAGTTGGTATGGAACTTGATTCGATCATTTGTTCTTTTGAGATGAACAAAATAATGTTTTTATCATTGACATAAACAACCAAATCATGCGATTCGATGCATATTTGCAGTCTTCTGGTGAAAACAGAAAAGGGTCTCCAGCTATTTCCACCCATTCGAGATCTTCTTTCGTTAATTCCAACTCCTACAAAAAAGGTGAGAATCATCAATGGCAGACACTCCAATTACACTTGCCCTGCTTTTGGGTTTTTAATTATTTATTCGTTGTAGGAAATACGAGATCATTCACGCAGTCTGATACTTGGCATTATTCTCATACAGTACGTTTCAAGTCTTTGAAATCAATGTAAATCCATTATATCATGATCTTTGCAATTTTGTCACTGTGTTTTCATCTTGTGTTTCTCCAGGGTATGACACCAAAAAACAATTCTTTGGTTTATTATACGCCAACCTATGATCCATTTGCTTTTGGGGCCTGCATAGGCATGTATGGTCGACATTTTCGTCAAAAACTGTATTTTTGTTCTTCAGGGAATCATCGAGCGCCTGTTTCGTCTGGATCTGAAGCTTTTCCTTGTAATTCATGGGGTTCAAGTCCTTCCCTTCCTAGAAATGAGAATCGAGTTCTTGGAATTCCTTCTACAAAAGCCAGTGGTGACTTTTCTAAGAGATTTTCGAGGCCTATTAATCAGAATCAAGAACGTTACTCATCAAATAAAGTATGCAAAGCTCGGTCAATATATCATTTGAAAATCGTGTTCTTTGTTTTGCTTAAATGCATAGGAGAATACATGATAGCCACATTCAAATGTGATTATGTGCTTAACCTTCTCATTGATATATGCATATAAAAACATTTAAATAACTGCAGTTTTTCTACCATTTAAGAAAAATAAACTGCATGGATAAATCTGCAAAAAACGTTAAACTATAAGTCTATTCAAACGATATGCTACATTAAAATCATTGTTTTTATTTTCTGGATCTGTACCTCATGTTGTTTTTATTTTTAAAAACGATAATTCTCGTATGAGTTTGCATGCATCGTTCTATGATCCAATAATAATAATCATTGCTTTAAAGTTAGCTACATTAGTTTGATTTTTTATTCGATTAAATTTTGTTCTAATTGGTTAAAAATCTGACTTTATAGGTGTCTCATTATGGTTCTCCTCGTTCTACTGGACCAGTGAAGGAACAACACTATGCAGTGAGAAACTTTTCGACATTTCCTAAACAAAGACAAGACAACCTTAACTCTCAAAATGGTCTTACGAGCTACCAACAAAACGGAAGGACTTTGAACGTAAAAGATATGTTTTCTTACAATCCAAATCGAGAGTTTGAAATGAAAACGGAGCTTACCTGTGGTCCGAGGTCCACCCAAAAGTATGCTTCCCTGGATGAGTCGTTATCTCAGAAGAAAGAGCTTGATTTTCCGATTCGTAGAGAGCAATATAATCGAAAAGACTTTATTGTTGATTACAATGATGCAAAATTTTTTATTATCAAGTCTTATAGTGAAGATGACATTCATAAAAGCATCAAATATGGAGTTTGGACAAGTACTCCCAACGGTAATAAGAGGCTCGATATAGCTTTTCGAGATGCTGAAGCTAGAGCAAGTGATAATGGCATTGAATGCCCGATATTCCTCTTTTTCTCTGTGAGTGATGATTTATCTCATACTATACCATGTGTTATACATCTGTTGGTTCTGTTTAAAATTTTTATCGATTTTTTCTTCGGTTAACTAAAATGGGATAAATCCTGAAAATGCATGATTAAAGACCTATTTAACTATCATGAAACTGATCTTATTTTAGAGATCGATACTTGGATCTTTATCTTCAAAGTAGGGGTGATTATAGTCCGGTCCGACATGGTTTTATCCCAAAATAAAACCGGAACAGGAACCGGAACTGGAACCGGAACCGTGGTTCCTGTTTTATTCCGGTTCTATTTCATATTAAAAAAATAAAATATTATTTTTTATTATATTTGTGTCGGGTTTTGAGAGATTTGGACGGCTTGAATTTAGTTTTTACATTTATATCAGATTTTATTAGGTTTTGGGTTTGGTTTTTCTCAATTTGGATCTTTTTACAGTTTTTTACTCTTGAGGATCAAAATTAGACAATGAATCACGATTTGTTTTTAAATTTGGGACCGAACTAAGCCAAAACCGGCAGGTCTAGCCCAGTTTGCGGTCCTAGTTTGGTTTTGCCCATCCCCACTTCAAAGAGAAAAACATGTTGTCAAGAGTTGGAAGCTACCCGAAAAGATAAATCACAGCCTTGGAAAAAATTGTGATGATGATATTGGAAATGCTTATATGATATTTTGTACTGCTAATTTTTAAATCGTTTTGATGATGTTTCTAGTCATGATTTTTAGTATTCTTCTCTCTTTCTCTCTCTTATTTTTTCTTTCTCATACAAGATCTATTTGCTTGAATGTAGGTCAATGGAAGTGGCCAGTTCGTCGGCGTAGCCGAAATGGTCGGCATGGTGGATTTCAAGAAGGATATGAATTTTTGGAAAGTGGATAAGTGGAGTGGATTCTTCCCGGTAAGATGGTGCATAATAAAAGATGTTCCAAACAGTCAATTGCGACATATTATCCTCAAAAACAACTATAACAAGCCTGTCACCTACACTCGGGACACGCACGAGGTAATCTTTCAAACAACGGTCTTTTTTTCATGAGTTTTTGTTCGTTATCGTGAATAAATCGGTTAAGTGTTCGCAGGTTGAGCTCAAGCAAGGTTTGGAAATGCTTAATATATTCAAAAGCTATGATGGGAAACAGTGTTTGTTGGATGATTTCAAATTTTACGAAAACAAAGAGAAATTTCTCGATGAAAAGAAGAAAGGCCATTCTTCGTCGACCGGAGGGGAGAGATACAAGAACAACAACATCCACGTAAGTCCCAGATCTCAATTTACGCTATAATCGTATTTTTGTCGTGACTATTATTCGTCGATCACTAATTTATGCATTAAAATGGAAACAACGCATGAGTAGTTGAAATAATATATTAATTGCATCGATTAATGATTTTTATCGTAAGATTAGAGTGTAAATGATTTCTTTTTCTTTTTCCAAATCTTGTTACTTTCAAGTAATTGTTGGGACAACAGATTCACGGCAGATGAAATGTCGGTAAATAAATACTGAGTTTGTTACTTTATAGAGAATTGATTCATAACATGGACCACTGACTTGATCCAAATAGACATCGGATCATATGAATCGTAATATCTTCTTAGAAATTTACTCGGTTGTTCGTTTTTTCCATGCAGGAACCAGCTAGTCCCGAAAAAGATGATGAGTTAGGCAGCTTGGAGCGAGGTTCAAAATCGACATCTTTGATTGATCGGACGAGAAATCTCTCTCTCCGGGAATCTTCCTTGTAGAGATAGGCTGCAAAGTATGTCTAGCTCCATAGCTGAAAAACCTTTGAATGTTTTTAATTAGAAAATGATTGAACTTGATTTCCGGCTCATCCGAAGTTTGACTGATCGGATTGTCGACCTCTGTTTTGGGATGCATTTCATTTTCTTTTTTGTCATCATCCTCCTCATTAATATTCGGGTTTTGACCGGCCCAAACAAACAATTTGAATTAAATTAGATCGATTTTGATTTTTTTTAAAAAAATCGATGTAAATTCGACCGGTTCATGATCGGATTGTTCAACTGATTGTTTAGGTTGATTTCGGATGGTTCAAATCTTGATTCTAATTTAAAAAAAATCGTGATTTATGGGTTGGTACTAATTTTTAAAAGCAAAAAAATTGTGAAATCAAAAATGTGATCGTGAATCAAAAAAATTTTAAAATAGAATAAAACTTAATCAAAACTCTAATAAAATTTAATATAAATATTAAAATTGATTATAAATTTATTAAATTATTTAAAATTTAATATAAATATTTGAGTTTTGATTCTGATTTTATTTTCAGAGAACGTTTTTCAAACCGGCTAGTGCCCGCCCTGAGATAATATTTATTCATTAATTAAGAGTTAATTAGACAAATTAATTAATGAAACTCCATTAATTACGGTCATGCGCCATCTATTTATACCCTCTCTTCAGCATCCCTGATTTGGGCAGCGCGAGAGAATCAGTTGAGTTTCGGTTCCAGGATCATCAATGGCGGCCTCAGCCTCCACTCCGTCGTTATCAGAGGAAGAGCTAACTTTAACTGTCAAATGGAGTGGGAAGGAGTATACGGTTCGTGTCTGTGCAGATGATTCTGTTGGCGAGTTGAAGCGTCGAATCTGCGAGCTCACCAACGTTTTACCCAAGCGCCAGAAGCTCCTCTATCCTAAAATCGGATCTAAGCTCTCCGAGGACTCGCTTTTGCTTTCTCAACTTCCTCTCAAGTCCTCGCTTAAGATGACCATGATAGGGTTAGTTTCCTCTCTCTTCCATCTTCAATTTTGAAATTTGACTCTTCTTTGGTTTTTTAGGCTTGAGCTTCCTTGTTTTAGCTCACTTGAGTTTCTCCATGTGGTTGATTCGCAGTTAGTGGCGACGTCCTTAATAGATTTCCATTTTGATATACCTTGCTTGCATGATAAACGATCTCTCTCTCTCTCTCTGTCTCTTTCTATTAGGTCATCGAGGTCTGAAATACTAGCTGCGTTATGATTGTTTTCCCATTTTAAGCTCATAATGTTTAGTGTTTGTTGGGTGTTCAGAACTGTCGAAGAGGACATAATCCTGGATCCAGTAGACTCTCCAGAGATTGTTGATGACTTTGAACTCGGGCAAGATGAAGCTGTCGACATTAAAGATGATGTAGTAAATAAAAAGAAATTGACGAAGCGCATTAATCAATACAAGGTCTGTTTAACTCTTTCTAGTTAACTTGAAATTAGGTGGAACAGAGATTAGATGAATCCAACATCTTTGCTTACAATTATTACTTGATTGAAGATTGTCATTGGCAAAATACTGCAATATTTTGTTTCATATCTTTTTCTCACTGTTTCTCCTCTCTTGTAAAAGGGGATTATGGGTCTTTTCATTAGTATCCCTCTATTTTCTTAGTCCTTTTATTGGCATCCCTACGATGCTAAATTTTCATTAGAACTCAATGCTAAAATTAAATAGATATTTACACTTTTCTTTTCATTTTTCGATGATCCTTCCCAAAATCTTTGCCACTTTTATTATTAGATGTCATTTGCTAAAATCATTGCCCATTTTGTGATGTGATGAAGATAGAACTTCGGAATCCATGCCGGAAAGGAAAGAAATTGTTAGTTCTGGATATTGATTATACTCTCTTTGATCACCGATCTACGGCAGAGAATCCTCTCCAACTTATGCGGCCATGTAAGAGATTGCTTGAGAATTTCACTTTTTTGCCTTAATATAGCTCAGACATGACTTTGTGCAACTTTTTCTTAACAGATCTTCACGAGTTTCTTACTGCTGTTCATGCGGAGTTTGATATAATGATATGGTCTGCGACCAGGTTAGATTTCGACCATATAAATGATTGTTGAATAAGAGATATTTGTATCAAGTAGAGATTCAGTGCAGCACAAATTTTCGAATAAGAGTTGTTTTTCTGCTGTCACATGTGAGATATTGTCGATGTTATGGTGAAAGTTGTGATGATTTTTTATTGGAATTTTTTCTTACTTGGTATCTGTCTCTTGGTGGCTTACGTCAAACATATATACTTTATATACAAACTATTTTTGTCTTTGTGCAGCCTCAAATGGGTTGAGTTGAAGATGGGGCAGCTTGGTGTCCTCAATAATTCTAACTACAAAATCATTGCTCTTTTAGATCATCTAGCAATGATCACTGTACAATCTGAAACTCGTGGGATCTTTGACTGCAAGCCACTTGGCTTGATTTGGGCTCAATTTCCTGAGGTAATAGCCTATTCTTATTTGATATCACTTTCTATACTCTCTGTTGGTAGTTGGCCATTTCAGTGTTGTTTGCTGACATGTTTTTTTTTTCTCGGCAATGCAATTGTACAAATAAGTATTTTGTTGTCTAATGTTACCTGAAAATTTGTTTCATTGTCATAAGCTTTATTTCAGATTTCAAATATAATCAGTCATTTATGCTGCATAGCCTCGCTAAAATTCATAGCCTGAACTTTTCAGTTCTACAGTTCAAAAAACACTGTAATGTTTGATGACTTGCGAAGGAATTTTGCGATGAACCCTCAAAATGGATTGACAATCAGGCCATTCAAGAAGGCACATACGAACAGGGACAGTGATCAAGAGCTAGTGAAGCTCACACAGTACCTTCTTTCAATTGCTGAACTTGATGACTTGAGTGTTCTCGACCATAGAAACTGGGAATTTTACACAGAAGACACTGTCAAAAGACGGAGGCAAGCTTGAAGATTCTAGCTATGGCTTGTATACACTTCTAAAGGTGTTATTGCTTAGGGCAGATCTGCATAATTTCAACTCTCTCGGCATGCACTGGTAATTAAGCAGAGAACCCTCAATTTCTATTACATTTTTAGCTCCCTGATTTACTCTGCTGGCTATGAGATTGCTCCAAGAGTGCTGAAACTCTGACCTTTTCTCTTTGTTTTTTCAAGTATTTTTCTTGGAATGACTCTGTTATCTTACGGTGGTAGTGGGTTTTAAAAGGTTAAATAGCTTGGGAGAAAGTTGAGATGGTTCTGTCCGGATTTATTTCATCCTGAAATGAAACCGGAATCAGTGATCATGATTTCAAAATTTTAGAATCAAAATCAGAATCATGAAATACAGTGTGGTCTTTGTGTGGTCCAGATTCTATTTTATATTTAAAAATAAAATAATTTTTATTATATTTAAATCGATTTTTAAGCAATGAAGTCGGATTTAGAATCGTTTCGGATTTATTGTCAAAACCAAGTTAAAAAGTATTATATTTAGGTTGAATTTAAGTGATTGAATCAATTTGGTTTTGAACTCTTTTGAGGTTTTATTTGATTTTAAGTTGAGTTTTATTTAATTTTAAATAATTTTTTAACCCACTATCTAGTTTATGATTTAACAATTTTTAAAATTACGACTTAAAATCAGATCAAAACTAATGATTTTAGTTCAGACTACGGTCCAGATCCAGTTTTAATTATTCTTAGTTTGAGGCATCTCTTGTAGCTAAAGGTGACAAAATCCAATTCTACTGTGTGCTTGATCAGGTCTAATCTTAAATTTGATTATAAAATTAAAATATATTAATTGGATCTTTTTTTTTTAATTTAGACTATACAAGAGTACGTAACTTTTAATTTGACAATTAATTATATGGAGAGAACAAACATTAAGCAAATGTGTATTTTAATTTTTCTCATATTATAATTAGTAATTATTTAATAATTCAATTTATCTTTTTACTTAGTATTTTATACTCTTATTTAATACAATGTATTTTATTTGATTTAGATATTATTATTTTTTATATGATTTTGAGTTTACTTTGTTTTATTTTATAATCAAAAACCAAATCCTTACCAAATCCGTTAATTTTGACAATATTTGTTAATTTAGTTAATAAATTCGGCAATTTAATTAATTTTAGCAATTTGTAGATGAATGTAAGTAATTATAATAATAAGATATCTTTTCATCAAAATTTTCAAAAATATAATATAATATTTTTGAAAAATAAAAATTTCATCAAAATATAATTTATATAATTTTTATTGTCACCAATATTATATTATAAAATCAAACCAGAACTATATTATAATATATATACTATTACACTCTCACCATTGCTTACCAAGACCATGAGTAAACAACATTATAAAATCGAGTGAAATCCGTCTCAAATCATAATAAAATCTAATATACATCTTAAAATTGTTTATTAAATCATCTAATTACTTAAAATTCGACCAAAATATAATAAAAATATATTTTATTATTATATTTTAATTTTTTAGATATAAAATAAAACTAGGTTAAAACCAGAACGAAACCAGAACCGTTGGTTCTAATGCTGGTTTTAAAAATTTTAAATTATGATTTTTTTATTCTGATTAGTGACATTGTAGCTCAACAAGTTGAATTATTATGAGATATTTATTAATAAAATTAAAATATAATAATATATTAGAAAAATAACTAATTATTGGACACAGTAGAAGCCATAGTTACTGGAATTCTGTTATCAATCCATCAAAGCCCTAGGGTTTCATATATATATATATACACGAAGCCACTTCAATTTGGGTCTTTCGCCTGAGTTCCTGAGCCGTTTCCTAGTCCTTCCCCTCGGCTCTTGCCTGCTTCAGATTCTGCTTCATCAATGGTGAGAGTGTAGTTTCGTAGCTCTACCGATGAGTAAATTCATTATCTGTGTTTCTATTTTTTTTTAATGTTATTGTTTCTGCTACCTTTGGTGTCGCTGCATTTGATGTGTTTTTCTATATTTTTTATATTCGGCAATGATATGAATAATAATTCGAGCTTTGTAGGGATCAGTACTCGTGGCTAGTTTTGTTGAAAACTGGTTTTGCTATCTTTGGTGGCGCTGGATTTGATGTGTTATTCTAGATTTGTGCTGTTTCATGCTTAAGAATTTTCGTAAATGACTAGCATTACAAGTTGAGCTTTGCAGGGGACTGTACCTTTAAATGTCTTCTGCAATTTTAATCAAACTACCGGCCTACTATGATGTTACAGAAGTTTTGCTTAGTCGATTAAGTATTCTTGAATTGTCAGTCAAGATTTTGCTCCTCCTCTAGCAGATGCTGTATTGAACAATTGGTTTCATTTTTTTTTTGCGCATCTGGTTAATTGGCTTGGTTCGCATATACTATTTAGATACTATCTTAGCGTTCAAAATGAGTTGTTCATCTTCATTTTATTTAAAGATGTTAAAACTTTCACAAATAGATCTGATTTATATTTACATTAGAACTAATTATTTATGAATGAATCTGCACGGTTTAATGCTTCATTTATTATAAGTTGTCCAGGTCAAATTTATTTCCCTTTCATTTGATGTTTTGTTAAAAACTTCATTCTTAGTTACTGTATCTTCCAGGCATTTGCCAAAGCTCAGAAAACGAAGGCATATTTCAAACGATTCCAGGTTAAATTTAAGAGAAGAAGAGGTGCGATGTAGTTTCTTCTTTTATTTTGCATGCATGTTCTAGTATCTGAGAGGTTGTATGACAATGCAGAGGGAAAGACGGACTATCGTGCCAGGATACGCCTCATTAATCAGGACAAGAACAAGTATAACACCCCGAAATACCGATTTGTAGTTCGATTTGTATCCTCTGTTTGGCTGATCAATATTTACTATTTATTAGATCAAGTGTCAATGTTATTTCTTATTTTTTAATTTCTATATGTTGACTATGTTTTATAGATCGTGCAATATTTACTTTGAAATGCTAATATTCACTTATGAATAACCATTAATTTGGACTGCTAAGCTGTGAATCTACATCTATGTGCTTGTTGATTTTCTTGTTGCTCTTTTTTTCTTCTTTTGAAAGTCTTAATATATTACTAGACAAACAAGGATATCACTGCTCAAATAGTATCTTCCACTATTGGTGGTGATAATGTCCTTGCTTCTGCATACTCTCATGAGCTGCCTCGTTATGGACTGGAAATCGGTCTTACAAACTATGCTGCAGGTATTTCTAGCATATTTTTTCATTACTTTGCTTTCTGATGTCTTATTTGGATTTTTTTAGTTATTTGTTTCAATTTCTGTTTTAATTTTGTTTCTCTTTGTAAATTCTTATTTAGCTTATTGTACCGGACTTCTTCTGGCCCGTCGAGTCTTGAAAAAACTGGAGATGGATGATGAATACCCAGGAAATGTTGAGGTATATCTGTAGATCTAGAATCACTATCTCATCACAGCCTGTTTGGATCAACAATTAATGATCCATATTAATTATTTTTTTAAGGCTACCGGGGAGAATTTTTCAGTTGAGCCAGCAGAGAGCCGGAGGCCATTCCGTGCTCTTCTGGATGTTGGTCTTGTTCGAACAACAACTGGAAATCGGGTGTTTGGTGCCCTTAAGGTTTGTGATGTGAAACTTTTTAAGTTTGTATTGTTGTTACATGGTGCTTGTAGGAAATAATTTTTAAATTTTATATCCATTTAATTCAAAGATATCCTTGTGATGTCCTTTAGATAAGAAATGCTGTTTCTATACAATTGAAAAGATCAAAACTCATCAAATAAAAGTACAGTAATCCAGAAATTGGAAGAGAAAAGAACAAGGAAGATTGTGACGATTTGTTAATCTTTTATATATGGTTATTTATTATCCCTATCCACGAAGATAAATAATAAATTATTTATGAGTTATCATTCTATTGTTGTATAGGGTGCTTTGGATGGTGGATTAGATATCCCTCACAGTGACAAGAGGTTTGCTGGTTTTTCTAAGGAAAGCAAACAGCTCGATGCCGAGATTCACCGCAAGTACATCTATGGTGGGCACGTCGCTGCCTATATGTCGGTTAGTTTCTTTAAATTAAAAAAAGGCCTGTCTAAGTTTGTTTATTTTTTGTTTCATTGGGTAGATCTTATCAAATTACTTATCTAATTAAGCTTTTTATGTTTTAGATGTTGAGCGAGGATGAACCAGAGAAATACCAATCTCATTTCAGCGAGTATATTAAGAAAGGAATTGAAGCAGATGACATGGTGGAGCTGTATAAGAAAGTTCACGCCGCTATTCGAGCTGATCCAACGTATAAGAGTTCTGGCAAGCAACAACCCAAACAGCACAAAAGGTGAGTTCGAAGGAATATCGATTTTGATTACCTTTTTTGGAAAAAAAAAAGCATTGAATTGTTCATGATTTAAAGCTTTTTTGTACATTTTAGGTATAATTTGAAGAAGCTGACTTACGAAGAGCGAAAGGCCAAGTTGATCGAACGACTGCATGCGCTTAACTCGGCTGCCGGGGATGATGATGAGGATGATGAGTGAAAATTAGTGGTCTGATTTGGAAGTATGTCTCAGTAAGCTCTTAATTTTCGGCATTTTTCGTCGCCAACATACCTACATGGATTTTGCTCTTTTTGATGATGTTAATTTAATCAAGTTTTGTTTATTCGCTATTACCATGGACAAGATGTCAGGAAGGATTTTATTTGAAAAACCGACTTGGGATTCGATTAGGGCTGATAATATTTGAGGATTGTTCAATTTTTAAAAATACTTGACCTGCAATTATGCTACAGTTCAAAATGTTTGACAAATGTATGCACATCAGAGCTCCGATTGAGATCTAAATGTTATTATAGGTTGTCTTTCTGAGCTTTGGTGAGCGGTATTTGTCGTCTGTTCTTTTTCAGCCGATCCGTGAAGAACGAGAGAAAATGCAACCAAAAATATGAAACTCGTCGAGTCTATGGTAGCGCTGCGAAAGATTGAAATATGAAAGGGTGGAAGCATTGGCCTTTTGGTTTTTTGTTTCAGCCATCACTCATCTATGTCGATGAAATTCCTCAAAATAAATGAGCCTTCTCGAGGGAGTGAATGATTTGTGGGTAAATTAATCGAAACCCTAAAGTTGGTGTTCCATTGAACTATATTGTAATTTATTTTTTACCTATCAAAATTGATAGTGCAGCTCGAGTACTAAGAGTGTTAGGATACTCGATATTGATCGAGTCCGACTTGAGCGTCGATGGAAAAGATTAATTTTCTACGATATCGATGAGGTACAAGATTATAAATAGTTGTTTTTGAACTCGAGTCTCGATTTCGACATTCATCATCGCAATCGGTAGCAGACGTATCAAATTATGATTAATATAGTTAAAATATATTTAATATAATATTTATTGCATCAATCAACACATGACGGGTCAGGAGATTTGTTAAGAAGACATGCTAAAAAGTTAAATATAATAATATCATATATTATATAATATATATTTTCTATGTATGATTGTATTAGCATGTTCGTTAGCTGCCATATAGGATGCGGTTTTCCTAGGTTTTTCCATGTGTTTCTTTCCTCGTACCTTTGTCTTCCTCCCATGGAGGCCAAAGATCCAAAGCTCACCCTCCCTTACCCTTCTTTGGATCCTTCAGCTACCCACAGGTGCTCTCTCTCTCTCTCTCTCGTATTGCGAGTCAAATGGGCAAGACCATGGAACGATGACGGGTATTTTCAAACACCGGCGACGCTGGGATCAGTCCGATGTATTTTTTATTTGTCCTTTTTCTGTATCTGTTGAGCAGGTGGTGGTCGCCGGAGACGGTGGCCGTCGTCACCGGAGGGAACAAAGGGATCGGATTCGAGTTGGTGAAGAGACTAGCAGAGATGGGATTGACTGTAATATTGACGGCCAGAGACGAAGATAGGGGGAAAGAAGCTGTAATGGCGCTCAAAAATAGCCATGGCCTCGCCGTAAAATTCCATCTCCTCGATGTTTCAGACCTTACTTCCATTAGAAACTTCGCCTCGTGGTTCAGAAATGAATTCGATGCTTTGGATATCTTCGTAAGTTCTCGTGGACTCCCATGAATTTCTTGTTGGATTTAGATGTCTGAACACCAAACATAAACCCTAAAAGAGCCTTTGAGCCCGGATCTTAAATTCTTTAAAGAAACACGTTGTGCTGGTTAAGAACGAACGAGGAAATCATTTATACGTATTGAGATCAACAAAAAACCTGGCTGCAATGATTTCTTATGTTTTGATTTCCTACAATGGTGATAGAAAACTTTTTAGACCTTTTTATCCAATATCACTTCAGTTCAAATTTCACTGTTTTAACTCTTAAAATCGAAACCACAACCGTGAGGTGTTGTTCTCTACTAATCGGTGCCATGAACTACCATTTTTACTAAGTAGAACTGGAACTCTGATATGAAAAACTTAAATCGAACTAGAACAAGTTGTCATAATTTAAACTACAATCATAGTTTGGTTCTGCCCATCTCTACTGATAATACGAGTTGGATGCACACAATCAACATAAAATTAGGTTGCTTTTGTCTTTACAAGTTGGGTTAGCATACCAATAATCTTCCGAGATCTATAACAAGCGATAGTAAGCTACAAAGTGTTGGAATTAATCTTGTTTTTTATTAATGTTTTTTTAATTCAGTCAAAAGTAGTTCTTTTACTTGTGTTAAGTGGAGGTTTGCCTTAAACCACTATCTATGTTCATGGGTAATTTTGTTTTTAGGAAATGAGTGTGATTTAGGAAATGGGTGTTTGTGGGTGGTTTCTATTTAACCACGATCATGAGTGTTGTTTCTATTTAATGAAATAGAAAAACCGATGCTAAGTGACATTAAGCATCAGAAAATTGCTTGTGTCCAAAATTTCATAGCCAACAATTGGTATCAGAGCTCGTGTTCGATATACATGTCAAAGATTATGCCGAGAGAGGAATCTTCTTCAAGTATCACAAGAGGTGGCGGTGGTGACGTAACTGAAGGTACGGCGACATCGATGGGCCCGTCGCGTGAAGGGAGTGTCTCACTCCAGTACCCATTACTCACGAAGAGTAATTACTCAGCATGGTCAATCAAGATGGAGGTGTATATGCAAGCTCAAGGTGTTTGGGAAGCTGTGGAATCGGAAGAACCCGTAAGTCAAAGGAAAGACAAAATGGCTTTGGCGGCTATTTACCAAGGAATCAATGAGGAGATGTTGCTGCAACTCGGAGCGAAGAAGTCTGCAAAAGAAGCATGGAATGCACTTAAGACCATGCATCTCGGTGCCGCTCGAGTCAAAGAAGTGAGAGCACAAACACTTCGATGGGAATTGGAGGGTCTTCGAATGGAAGATAAAGACTCTGTTGATGATTTCTCCGGGCGTGTAGCAACCGTCGTCAACAAACTACGAGAATTGGGAGAACACGTTGAGGAAACGTATGTAGTAAAAAAGATGCTACGTTCGGTTTCACCAAAGTTCATCCAAATCGCCTCAACCATTGAAGAATATGGAGACTTGTCAATAAAAACAATGGAGGAGGTGATCGGATCACTCAAAGCCCATGAAGATAGATTGAAAGACCGTGATGAAAAAGAAGGATATCACATTCTTCTTACTCGAGCTGAGTGGAAGGCTCGTGATGAAGCAACAAATTCTGAAGATGCGACCAGAATTCAGGGAGCACCTCGTGGACGTGGACGTGGCCGAGGACGTAGAAATGGACGTGGCTTTGATGAAGACAAGCCACAAAAGTTCGATATAAAAAAGATAAGGTGTTATGCATGTAATTTGTATGGGTATTTTGCCTCAGATTGTGAGGAGAATCAGAAGGATGAGAAAGCCCATCTCATCGACGAGACTGAAGAAGAACCAACATTGCTGATGTTGAAGATTGACGATCAAATTTGTTCACCCGCAATGAACGAAGATCAAGTGTTACTGATTTAAGCAAATTCAACAAGATTAAGGAGGAGAATGTTGGAATTAATCTTGTTTTTTATTAATGTTTTTTTAATTCAGTCAAAAGTAGTTCTTTTACGTGTGTTAAGTGGAGGTTTGCCTTAAAGCATTATCTATGTTCATGGGTAGTTTTGTTTTTAGAAAATGGGCGTGATTTAGGAAATGAGTGTTTGTGGGTGGTTTTTATTTAACCACGATCATGAGTGTTTTTTCTATTTAATGAAATAGAAAAATCGATGCTAAGTGGCATTAAGCATCAGAAAATTGCTTGTGTCCAAAATTCCATAGCCAACACAAAGTCGATACATGGTTTCAAAACAGATAATATTAGGGTTTTATATCTAATTTTACTCTCTAATATCTTGAAATCTCAATGGATTGATTGGCAAAGTTATTCAAATATATTTGATCGAAAAACATAATTGTTTTCATGCAGGTAAACAACGCAGCTGTTTCTTTCAACGCCATCGGTGAAAACTCAGTTGAACAAGCAGACGCAGTAATAAACACCAACTATTACGGCCCCAAACGGCTGATCGAGTCACTCTTGCCCACTTTCCGACGATCATCGTCCAAGAGCAGAATCCTCAATATAAGCTCAAGGCTCGGCTCTTTAGACGTACGTTTCGAATCAAACCCCAGTTTCAAAATCTTGTTTTTAGCCGAAGAACTACTTTCTAAATCACGATCTGAAATGAACAGAAGGTGAAAAACCAGAGAATCAGGGAGATTCTGGCGAGCGAGGAGCTGGATGAGGAGGAGATTGAAAGGGTTGTTAGGGTTTTTCTCGATGAGGTGAAAAACGGAAAGTGGAAGAACGGAGGGTGGCCGGAGTTGTGGACGGATTACGCCGTTTCGAAGATGGCTTTGAATGCGTATTCTAGGGTTTTGGCTAAGCGCTACGGCGGAGATGGGCTGAGCATCAACTGCGTCTGCCCGGGGTTTACTCAGACCGCCATGACCGGCGGAAGGGGTGTTCGTACTGCTTCTGACTCCGCCGCCTTCGCCGCCGCTATTGCCTTGCTGCCGCCGCAGCACCTCCCCTCCGGAATGTTTTTCTTGGGATCTAATACTCGACCGTCTCATTCAAGGCTCTAGCTTTTTCGAGAGCTTTATGAATTTTTAAATATTCATATAAAGCTTAGAACAATGACTTTGACTTTTTGTGATCGGTGTTATTTATTTTATATAAAAATAATGTTAAATTTATCTTATTAGCATATTCATTAATCGTGTATTTTGACTTGTTGAGCTGCAATTGATCTAGTTAAACTGTATTTAATGTATTAATTATTTATAATATTTATTTTACAAATCACAGCTCGTTTTCACGTTAACTACATGTATTTGAGCAATGAGCCTAGACCTGAATGTTTAGCATAGGGGTGGGCAGATCTGGTCCAATCTGACGGTAGATGAATTTTTCATTTGATCTGACTTCGGATCGTTATTGGATCAGATTGGCTATCAGATTCACAATCAAATCCGATAGTCAATTCGATCCAATCCAAAAGTCAGATTGCTTAATTCAAATTGGCCGAAAGTCGAAAGTTGAAACCCTAAATCATTCATCCCCGACTCCGATTTTGAAATCCGAAAATCACCCATCCCAATTTCTTGACTTCGCTACTCCGACGACGAAGCCGAGCCGCCTCGCCGACCCTCTGCTCTTAGACTCCGAGTCTCCCTCCAACAACGGCCGCGAAGAACAAAGGAGGAATCGACAGAGAACTGGAAATTTCCGAATTACAGGTTTTTAAAAATCCAATCTGATCCGATCCGATTTCTTTAATCGGATTCGGATGCTATTGTTATCGGATCAGATTGAATTTGCCTCAATCCGATCCGATAACACCTGATACCCACCCCTGGTTTAGCCACCCAAAACCAGGTAAATTCTCAAAAAATTAGTGAATATTGGAAACGAGGTCTCAAATTTATATCCTAAAGCCCCAAAAATGGAAATAAAAATTTAAAACAATTGTTTTCGGGTGGGCGGGTCGTCGATCTATGTTTTGGACCGGATTTAGTTTACCCATCTTTACCTCAATGAATCTTTCATTGTTTCAAGCCATGTTTGGTTTGACTTAAGCCCAAAACAGAGGCCCAAGACCCGGATTTCGTGGTGGATATATGCGAATTCAATCATGAGAGTAGATATAAACATGGGTCGATTTGAGTTGATTTTCTAACTAACTTGAACAGACTCAATTGGTCGTCAGATTTAGGCTTAGAACTAAAAGCCGATCCAAAATCTGAAGATAATTTTTCTAACTCGGCTCGAAAAACCAGAGCAACTATTAATCATCATAGAAGAACAAAGCAGAAAGATGACTAAACCTGTCGTCTACCAACATATCTAATTTCATACCAGAAAACAAAGGTATCTACAGACAAAACAGACCCAACAAACAAACCAAACAACTCACCCAAAACAAAAATTCTCTTCAAATGTCAAATGAAACCAAAATCAAATTGAAACCCAAGAACAGTCTACTTATCTACTTCTATTTTTTTCTTTTTTCTTTTTTCAGATTATTCCAGACCATTTCCGGGGGTCTAGAGCTTCACCTCTCTATAAAAAATCCAGCTAAAAGGCATAGTGATTCCTTCTTTAGCTCTTTCCATTGCTCGTTCCTCTAACCTTCGAATCCGCGGAGGCAATTTACACACAAATTCCTGAGCTTTTCGTCCCTCGGCCGAAAGCCCGGTTAGATTTTCAACCTTCCACCTCCCTACAAGAGACTCCAAAATATCAGCACAGTCCTTGGCCGTATAAACTCCGAGCCTCTCAGTCACTGCCGAGAACTGATTGAATAGATTATCATCACGACCATCGAACATCAAATGAGCTGGCATTGATATTTTCTTCTTCATCATGTCGGAAAATGCCACGACGGTCCCATCGGGATCGATCTCGAACAGCTTCTCGGCTATTTTCGTTTAGGCTGTTTCATGGCGCTTCTCGTCTGATGCAATTGTTCCGCATTTTTGCGCCAATTTCATGTCCCCGTGTTCTTTGGCTAGTCTAGCAGTGTTTCCATGAGAGATAAAAGTCGCCCGTTCTTGAACCAATGTATAGATAAAACTGAGATATGGACTGTTTTCGGTCTGGGGATCCTGCAAGTTGATTGAGATTAACAAAAAGGAGATCAAGGTTAGTTATTTCGAAGAACAAATCCGAGCATGGATTCATACAGCACATAGAACCACCTTAAAGATTTATTTTTTATGTAGACATATTACATTCAGAGCTCAATTTTAATATTTCATGTGTTCTTATTCACGATTATTATTATTATTGTTATTTAATTTGTTGATTCCATCGCATATAATTCACGCCGACCCACTTCTAGACCCGATGGTTCTGGTTCCGTTTCGGTTTTAGTCCGGTTTTTATTTATATTTAAAAAAAATTAAAATATAACAATAAAATATATATTTTTTAATACATTTAGGTCAAAATTTTAGTAATAGGGCGGGGTTTTAACAAATTTTAAGATTTATATCGGATTTTATTAGAGTTTGGGTCAGGTTTGACTCGATTTTTGAACTTTTTTGACCCACAATCCCAATTACGGTTTCACGGTTTTTTACTCCAAAAAACCAGCACCGCCAATCAATCACGATTTTTTAAAAATTAGAACCAAAACCAAATTAAAACCGACAGTTCCAATCCGGTTTACGATTTTGGTTCAGTTTTGTCTGTCCCTACTTAATTTACCCTTTACATAGAAGAACAAGAACAAGAAGAAACGATTCCAACAAGGCAGATTTTTTGTCCAAAAATTCAGATTTTCAGGAAGCAATTATTTCTTAACCACCCATGTCCACCAAATGGAAATGGCAAACCAAAAACAAGCATACATTGAAAATTCAATCAAGACAGGTAGCTTAGATAGGGTCCATCTTCAACCACCATATTCAGTTTGTAGTAAAACATTTGATTGGAGTTTTTAGGCAATTGAGGGTCGACAAAGAACAGTTAATGCATGCAGGAAACATCATATGGGAATACGAGTACGCACATGGGGTGTCATTTTCAGACACTTTACTTCAATATTTGAGACAAGAATCAGAAATCCAAATTTTGAAAACAAAATAAATAACTCAGTGATAATTTCCTTAGCCATGTTGAAGATATGAAACAGATTAAATTTACAATGATAAATGTAAGGAATAATAAAGGAGAGCTTTGTCTCCTTAATTCATGCAGAGACTTAACAGAAATGCGTGAAGATAACATGGTAAAATAACAAAAAATAAAGCATGAATTCAAGGGGCGAACGAGACAAGAATGTTGGAGAACAAAAGCAGAAACAGCCTAATATCATTCGATTATCAAGAGAAGAAAAGACCCTTATGAGAGACATTCAAGATTGAAGCAAATACACATGAAAATCAAACCCATTGAGGAAAAACACATGAAAATCACAAGAGTCAACCAAAACCAGCTCCAAAACTAAAAAAAAAAAGACTAAACAGAGATCGAACAATGGACAGAGAAGAGAATGGAAACTCACTTTGAGCCAGAGCGGAGGGTGGAAGCCATGAAGAACTTTGGAGATCTGAGGCCAGCCATTGGAGGCAGAGCAAAAGATGGGAGCTTGGGATGTCGAGAGGTGAAAGGATTGAATTTCAGAGCCATTTCTCTCTCTCTCGCTCCCTCCCTCTCTCCTGTTTGTTTTTCGTCTCTGTCGTTCTCAACTGCGCTTCGAGTTCTGCTCCGCAAAGAGAAACACAAGAGGGAAGTTATGGGTCTAGAGGGAGAGCCACTAAAATTTTGCATTTCTCTTGAATTAATCATCGTAATCAAACCTTAATTTTTAGAAATTAAAACCAAAAATTGGGGTTTCAATTTGGTTTTCTACTTGCCCTATGTGAACCCAAAATTGAACAAAACCCCAGCTTTAAAAACAAAAACCGACCAAAAATTAATTAAATAGAACATACTCGAGAAGCCTGGTTCGGTTCGAACTTGCAGGCCAATTGGCAATTAGGTTATGCAAACGCCTAATTTTCTCAATTATTGAACCAAAAAACGGATAATATAGAACTGTGAATTGCGATTTTGGGAAGAACATTAAATTAAACCGGTTCTTTTGATGAACAAAACCAGCCATAGTGAGTATGAGAGGGTTTCAACTTTCACCGGTTTCTGCGGCACAGCTGGACTGGACCCGCTCCCAGACCCACCCGTCATTAAAACTATATACAGAGTGAGAGGGCGAGGGAGAGAGAGAGATGATCCAGGGCCAGAGCTAGGTACGTTCGCTCCTCCTCTCTGTTAATGCTCGTCGGAGTAGGACGACGGAGTGTTTTTCATCCTCCACGAACGATGGAGCTCTAAATCTGCTTAATTGCTTGGTTTCCATTTTTCTGTTTTTCTCACTTGAATCGCCGGATTTCGCACTCCGTTTGGATTTCGGAGTGTTTTCAATCCTCTACGACGAGCGGAGCTATGAATCTCCTCTGGTACTGTGTCTCTTTCGTTTTTCTCAGTTGAATCCTCCGATTTCACTGCTTCATTCTCTTATCTGCTTCTTTCTTTGCTATTGTGGCTTCCGCTTATCAGTAGCTCCTGGTTCGTGTGTCAGTGATTGAGTCTGAAATTTTTATTTGCTTCTGGTTTCTTTAAATTTTATTGTCTATGCATCGTTTTAATTTTGTTAGCTGTGTCTTTCTCAAATTTTCGATTAAAGCTACCGTACTCTTCACCGTTTCGCCGTATTCAGTTTCTCCGGCTGTTATACTTATGCTTCATTGTTCTGTCGGCGTTTTTTGAGATTTCAATGTTTATGTCGTGTTTCTGCAATCGGCAGTGTTTTTCGATGACAGTTTGGAAGGTCAAACTTGACGGCTCTAATTTCATTACTTTATTATTTACATTTTAGCTTTGATTTGAAGATGCAAGGACCACGTTGTTTCTACTTTTTAGGCGTAGCAACGCCTGACCTTTATCTTCCACTTTCTGGATTAATAATTCATTCTCTGTACTTTGAAATGAAATGAGTCACACGGCGAGATTTAAGATTACAAACCGAAAGGAAAATTATGCTTTTCTTTTTTCTTCTTCGACTTCGTCTTCCTTTATATTTTCCATCACATGCTGATGCAGAAAAGTAAGACGCGTGTTTATTTGAGTTCCCCATTAGTTTCTTTCCTGACATCCTTTCTTCTTCTTTATTCTTCCCCCTTTTGAAGGATGTAGTTTTTTTTCTCTCGCTAATGTGGAAATACTATAAATAGTTTTGAGTATGTACTAATCGTCGATTTTTTCATCTTTTTTAAACAACGCTTTTAAAGACCTTAGCATGAGTCAATTCTAATTAAAATTCAGAATACTGAAGCTTGTGGCACGAATAAATGGTCAATCACAAAGCATTGTTTTGGTTTTGTTTTTTCCTGCAGAAATAAATTATTCCTCTCAATTACTAGGAGGTAGATTCTGAAACTTTAGTTTGACCAGTTGTTGTGCCTTCCATCCACTGGCTTGCAGCTGAAATAGTGCCCAAGGAGAGCGGATTCATTTAAGCGGACTGTGAGTGGTAGTTGGAGCCTGTCGTCAAAATTATTTCTCACAAGGGGAGTGAGTAGAAGAAGTCATTTTTCTTGAGATAGAGGAATAATTTTCTTACTTCTTGGAGCTGAAAAGGTATCTTACTGGATTGCAAAACCTTTTTATTATTATCAATTTGAAAAGTTTGTAGACGTAGAGAGTGGTTGTTGATGCCTTTTGCTTGTTTTGGTTATAATGAAGAAGAGCCAACATTTAAGGCTTCTATGAGATTAGTCCAGTCAATTGATACGGGAATGAGATTTGTTTCTTTTATCTAGTTCCTACTTTGTTGACGCTTTTCCTTGGTTGATGATTGTCTTTGAAAGTACCACTTTCAAGACAGTGATTCATGGTTGATTGAATTTCTCTCCCTTTTGATTATTTTCGTTTTTAATTTTTTATGTTCTTATCAAATTTTATCTTCGCACTTGTACAAAATATTATAATTTTTTTAAAATCATATTGAATTATAGTGTTTTAATTGCATTGCAACGTATACTTTTACTTTTCTCAGCAAATTTGAGTTTATACTTAAGTCTTGCACCTGATGACAGTTGGTTGATGCTCCCAATTCTGCTGATGTGCTTGGAGCAAAATTGGATTTTATGAGCCCTCTGTTGCTAATGGAGCGGAGCACGAAACCCCCTTATGATTGGAGCCGTGAGCTCATATTTGATTCTGAGGAAACAAAAAATTTTAGTCACTTAGAACCCATGGAATGGTATAATCAAAGAGATCCAGAATTCGGTTTTGGATCTTTGAACTTTACTGGAGATGGCACGGGTTGTGACAGTCCTGTTTCTGATTTGGTAAATTCATCCTCGTCAAAAAGCATGAAATCAACTTCCATGCCCTTGATCGAGGAACATAAAAATTCCAAAAGTATAACTGATGACTTTGAAGTCTTTATAGAAAATTGTGGCGAAAGAAAAGAAATGGTTAAGAATGGTTCAGCTAGAACCTCTTCTGCACTCGAGACTTCCGCCGGGTCTAGTGAACAGCTATTCTTAAGTTTGAAGCTAGGTAAGGGGATGTATTGCGAGGATTCCTGTTCTCAAAAATCTGTGGCTACTTCATCTATGATGCCACCCACACGTCAAAACAGAGCAAAGAGGTGCAAATCTACCTATAAAAGTACATTAGCTTCACGCTGCCAAGTCGAAGGTTGCAATATTGACCTTTCCAATGCTAAAGAGTACCATCGCAAACATAGAGTTTGTGAAAGTCATTCAAGATCTCCCATTGTCATCATAGCTGGTCTTGAACGGCGGTTTTGCCAGCAGTGCAGCAGGTAAAAGCTTTCTAAAAGCGACTCTTTAGACCAGAAGATATCAAACAATTTGAATTATGTTGTGACTAATTTTTATTTTCTCAACTGTTGATGTGGCAGTATTTGTTCAATTTTCTAAGGTTTATAATTCTGACATGAACCTCTTCTTGGTGACTAAAAAGGTTTCATGGTTTATCTGACTTTGATGAGAAAAAACGAAGCTGCCGGAAGCGTCTTTGTGATCACAATGCGAGGCGTCGTAAGTCACAACCAAGAGTAACAACTTTTAATCCACCAGCCTATGGTAATAATCTCAAACCGAGTCTTTTATTAGCTCTTTTTCTTCTTGTTGTTGGAGAATTCAAATAAAAGGTTGTCGTGCTAGTTTATAGATGGCTGAGACTTAAGTCTGAGATTTAGAGCTCGGTATCTGAATTGAAATTATGCATCTAGGAGAACACTTTGATTATTCACAACGAAAGCTGTGTTCGTGAACGAAAAATAAGAAAATCTCCTTTAGAAAATTTGATAAATTGATAATAACGAGCTCTATAGTTTAGTGTGGTTAACATCATCATTAAATAGGGAAATTAAATGATTAAAATAATCATAAATATTAATTAATAAAGTTATTGTGATCCCAATTGAATTTAATGGTTATAGTGAATCTCTTTTGAGCTCAAGAGTAATCAAACTCCTAGATTGGATACAATTGTTGTGTTCATTTCTTCATAAATGAAGCTTATGAGTAGTGCAACAGCTTTTCTTGAAATCTAATAGTTGTCAAGACCGCTATTAATAATAAAATTAAAAAATTAAAATAATAATAAATATTAATAAAGAAAGTTAGTGTAATTTTAAGTTCATTTTGGTTTAACCCTTGACAAATCCACTAATGTAATTGTGTGTTTTGCTTTACTTTAGCATATCCAAGGCAACAAATGAGGTTGTCTTTGGACATGGTTTCGCCTACTTATCCGAGGCCGGCACCAAATCTAGCATGGGAAGAAGTTCTATGCAGCTCGAAATACGCCCAAACATGCCAAAGAAGACCTGAAAAAGCAATCTTGAAATATGAGCAGCTAAATCCTCCATGGATCGAGAAGCCGTTCACTATCACTATACCTCATCGCACCTCAAGTAAGCTCTTTTCAACCAGAGGAATTGCTTCTGACGACAATCTTAACCCAGGTGTGTTTCGCTTTTAACACAAGTATTGAAAAACGAACAATAATAATAGGGAAAAAAAGAAAATACACACATAATAACATAGAGACACTCAGATTTACGTGAAAAATTCAAGACGGGAAAAAAAGTTATGAGCAGAAGAGAAAATCAAAAGATAATGAATTTTGCGATTCAAACATCAATGTATAGAGAGTAAACTTAAAATTCTAATATTGAACAAACGGGCAGATCCGACCACAGAGAATTCGAATTACCAAATTCTAACAAGGTAAATGAATATGATCGTATTATAGATTCCGACAATTCTTTATTATCATGCGATTATCAATCTATCCAACCATCTTAGCATATACTCAAAGAATTCAATTTCTGTTCAAAAACAAAATTTTATGTTCTGAGCAGCCGAATTGTTGCAATTTCTACAGGTTTCGATGAATATCGGTCATCTTCAAGCATGAACGCAGCTCAGGATTACAATAGTGCTCTCTCTCTTCTGTCAACCGATGCTTGGGGCTTGTGCGAACCGAAAACTATGTTGCCTCGGAACCTCAAGCATCCAAACCAAACTAATGCAACCTCGACTCAAAGAACAATCCCGAGCACATCTCTTCCTTCGGATCAGTGGCGAGACGAGCACAATTCGTCCGCCTCTGGATTTCATATATTCCAGCAACCAGGTGATGCAGGTATAGATTTTCAGCTGTTTAAATCACCACTTGAGAATGGGCTATACCCAGATCTCTTAGGTTGAACTTGTGAAATCAGGCTCATTTTTTTTTTCATGTGTGTTTGCTCGTTTTTGCGCGTTTTTTGTGTTACATTCTTATCTATTATCTTTGTACAATTACCTTGGAGCTCAAGTTGGCGTTGGCCGAAAAGTTTTTGAAGTACCAAACCTGATCGATCAACGATGGTGGAAATTGATCGGTTAAAATCGAAAACTGATCTGAACCAAACCAAAATTCTCAGTTAAGTTTGATTTGAGTTTTCGGGCCAGCTAATTTTGGAATTCCAAAACTAAATTAGAACCTAATCTAGATAGTTACATTAGGCATTAGTTAAGAAGTCCAATTGTTTTGGCAGTGAACTGGAATCATACTAAATTTCAACATGAACCTAAATTGAAAAGAACTCAAATTTCGTGTACGATTTGGGTCATTTATCCAACCATGTCGAGTCAATTTAAGCTAGTTTTGATATTTATGGTTCGGAGCAATCTTATAAGCATATTGTACTTTCCTAAACGCAAGAAGGAATCTTTAAATATTCATTGCAACACACAAACTAGCAATTAGCCGTGGATGTGATCTGGTTTTGTCTGGTTTTTTGTGAAAGTAGGACTAGACCAATATAATTTAATTTTCAAGATTATAAAGATTAATAAAATGCAAACCAACTAGAACCGGACCATAAACTTTGGTCCGGTCTTGTCCTTGTTTTCCTTATAAAATAAAATAAATTAAAAATAAATAAAAACTAATAATATCTGAATCAATTCAAATTCAATAAAAACATGAAATTAATATAAAGAGCATGAAATATTAAATAAAAAATTAATTAATATATTTATAAAATTACTAATTATAATATGAGAAAAAGTTAAAATGCATATTTATTGATATTATTATTAATCGAAAATTTTAATTGAATTGAATTGATTTTTTATTTTATTTAATCAGAAAAAACTGAGATGGGATCCAACTTCTAAATGGTTCTAGTCCGGTCTGGTCCCGTTTGGTCGTGATCTTCAAATTTTAAAACTGAAATTTAATGATTCTGTTCTGTTTTCTTCAAAAATTGGACCGGGCCGAACCAAGGGTGTGTATGACACGTGGCATTCTGTGATTGGAGAATAAATTTTCCTAGGCTACCAATTTAGCTGGTATTAAGCCCTAAACGGCTACGTTGCCTCGCGTCCTTCTTCACGGTTGCCTGATTGCAGATTGTGTTTCTTTCAATGTATGATTCAGATAGAGCTTCTGCCGATCCCGAGCGCACCGCTTTCCGAAANTAGGTGATATCGGATACGAGATTCCCTTCAATTCAGGGAAACCTTTCTCCTTTTTGGTTTTTTTCTTTTCTTGGCTCATTGTTTCTGATTCTTGATGCAGGGTTTTATTTTATTCCTGGTGCATTGAGTACAATAGAACAGTGTCAGTGGATAAGGGAGAGCTTAATAAGCTTCCCACAACCACCTAATAGAACAAATCATAATGCAATTTATGGGGCAATACCTGACTTATTCATAGCAGCAAAAGAAAGAAGAGTTTTGGCTCAAGACAAGAACTCTATCATTACCTCTGCGTCTGAACATGAACTTTCCTCCATAAAGGAGGGTATTTCTCATGGATGGTTGTCTTCTGAGGAATATGCTGTTTATTCCAAGAGAAACATATGCAAGTCAGTTTCAGCATCTAGTCTCCTACGGAAACTACGGTGGAGCACTCTTGGCTTGCAATTTGACTGGTCCAAGGTAACATGAGAATCTATGCCAAAACTATGAATATAGCATTAGACTGCAAATTATCAATGTATTATACATATTGTGTAATAAATTATTTTTTGTTAATTACTTGATTGCTTTGGATTTTTTTGTTTGCAATTTACTGAAAGTCAAAATCTACTGTCTATCAAGTTTATATTCTGAAATTAAATTCATAAAATGTAGAGGAACTATGACATGTCACTCCCACATAACAAGATTCCCAATTCACTGTGCAATATGGCAAAAAGAATGGCAGTTCCAGCAATGCCTTCTGGAGAAGAATTCAAGCCAGATGCTGCAATTGTCAACTACTTTGCTTCTGGTAAACTACAAAATTGCATAATTATTGATGAATCTTCTCTTAGAGCATTGATTTTATGTTTAAATGCTGCAATTTGTGGATGTGATTAAAATAATTCCATTTAATCATCTTTCCCTTTAAAGGTGATACGCTAGGAGGTCACCTAGATGACATGGAAGCAGACTGGAGTAAACCTATAGTTAGCATGAGGTAATTCGTTTTAACATTATTCTCATAGATATTTGAAAAACAATGATAGGAAAAACCATATTTGGACATCAACAACTTGCATTTACTCCATTTATTTAGTCTGGGATGCAAAGCTATTTTTCTCTTGGGATGGAAGTCTAGAGAAGATCCTCCACTAGCCATGTTTCTTCGAAGTGGAGATGCTGTGCTTATGGCCGGTGAAGCAAGAGAATGTTTTCATGGTACAAACAAACATTTAATACAATGTATTAAACTTCGAGTAACGGTGAAGGTCTTTTGGGTTACAAAAAGTGTTCTTATATTAACGAATTGCAGGTGTACCTCGGATATTCACGGACGAAGAAAGTGCAGAAATTTCTCATCTTCAAAAGCACTTCTCAAATCAGGAAGATCAATGTTTTTTGGAATATATAAAAGATTCAAGAATCAACATTAACATTCGACAAGTCTTCTGAGTCCCGACGACTACTCATCATAATTGAGGTTCTAAATTTTATTTCTTGGCATAAAGTTGGTATTCTCTTAATTAATTTGACATCCATGGAGTGAGAAGAATGAGGAAAATGATGATAGGTAAAATGTCAAATTTTTATTGGCTCAATTAAAATGCAATTAATGTAATAAATTATAGATACTATTACATTAATTACTCTAATCACGAGTTACACTTCAGCGTGTATGATAAAAAATTGCACCTAGGTCAACTTATCCATCGTTTTAGTTCATGACTTGTGTTGTTGCATTGCTGACTGTTTGAACTCCCGAAATTTAAAATTCCTACTAATTTTATTGAAATTGTTGTGCTTCTGATTTCGAACGATGTTTTGGGATTTGGGATTCTCTTCGTACGACAAAATTACTAGTTTTCGTATGTTCAAATATATTTACTTGTCAAATATATACGATCATGATCGTCTACCTGAAAGACTGAACTCAACCTGGATGTAACTAAACCAAAAATGAATAGAATTAGGAGTAAAAAAGTTTAATTCAGGGTAAAATCACTTTTATGGAACCATGGCAGTCAATTTTGGGTTCAAACCAATATTTACAGTTCTGGTTTGATTTTGTGGCAGAATTTATATAATTAAAAATATTTTTATTATATTCGAGTCAAGATGTTTAAATTTGAGCTGATTTCAAGTTTGAATTAGGTTTAGGTCAATTTTCGGACCTACGGTTCGATATGATTTGGTTTTAATGGTTTTTAATCCCCCAATTCCGTGACTGAACTGTGAACCGTCCGAATCCGACCTTGTTTCGGGCACCTCCAATTTCAAGTGGACAACTTAATCTCAAACGGCAAACCTTAATCCACTAAAATCTAGAAAGATCCAGTTGGTAATGGAAGAACTAGCCATGGTACAAGAACGAACAAACACAGAAGAATCCAATCAAACCAAGCCCACCCATTAATCCAATTTCCCCTCCATCTTCTCCAAATCTAAATCCCAGCCCTCAATTCCCAAACTCTCTCTGCAAATCTCCGTCTTCGATCATCTCCCCGTCGCTCGTTTCCTAATGGGTCCAATCGCAATCACCCAAATCGCCACCGGTCTAAGCGTCTTGGCCGGAGCGGTTCTGGTGAAATCGATGATAGAGCAGAAGCCCATGGCCGGTCCGTTCCCCAGATGTCCGAGCTGCAACGGCACCGGTCGAGTTTCCTGCCTCTGTTCACGGTGGTCGGACGGTGACGTGGGCTGCCGGAGCTGTTCCGGCTCCGGTCGTAATCTCTGCAGTAGCTGCGGTGGGACGGGGACCGGTCGGCCCATCCCGGCTCAGGTGTCGACGCGTAGACCGAATCCTCCATTTTAGATATTTCAGAATCATTGAGGGATGATTTTGGCGATGATGTTCATGATCAAATTAGATCTATGTAGGTTTATTACTCTCTTCGATTATTTATGAAATCTCATGGCTTTATAACGTAATTTTCTTATTTTCTCTTCTCCGACGACTGTTGCCGGAATATACAGACGCTAACGGTAGAGCAATCTACAGTCATCGTCGTCTGAGTGCATATCTAATGAGTGCGACAATTGTGAATCCATCGGAAAGTTGTAATCTTCGAATTTATTACTTATAATCTCCGACGATGAATAAACATTATTAATTTTTGTAAAAATTATTAACGAATAAATATTAATTGGTAATTGGTATGGTTCACCGCTTTGTTTCACTATGTTTCAGCAATTAATTGGGCACGGGATGAATTGCAACCATAGCTGTTAAATACGGGTGAATTTAGGTTTGTTTTGGTCTAATTTTATATTTAAAAAATATATATATATATATATATTTATTATATTTGTGTTGAATTTTGAATGATTGGATTTTGTTTGGAATCGGCCCTTGAGTTTATGTAGGGTTTTATTTGATTTTAGGTCGAATTTATACGATTTTGGGTCATTTTTTGATTCACGGCCAAGTTGTCAATTTTACAATTTTTAAAAAGTGAGACTGTTACCATTTCAAAATCGACGATTCTAGTTCTGATCAAGGTCCCTCGTCCTTTGACAACCCTAGTCCGATCCACTTTAGGTCATCAAAGATAATGTTACTCTAGCGTAAGTCTATCATTAGGCTTATGGCCACGATGGTCAAGAAGGATGAGACGAAAAACTGCACCAATTTTTGGTGCTCAAGAGATACAAGAAAAATTGCATTACCAATTTTATTAGGGAGGTCCCAATATATATACTTTGTTTATTGAATGAGATTTCACATTCACAAGTGTCAAAAACATAAGTAATACTAGCGCCTCATTTTTGTGATTTTACGACTCTGCATCCAATATTTTTGACATAACTCGAATGACTATGTTGAGCTTCGAGTCTGTCTGCATAATATTATCTGATTTGGGTCGCAATCTTCATGATTTTATTCTTGAATTATGTCTAAAACGCGTTGTGCTAGTCAGGAACGAAGAACAAAATGTTCAAGGATCTAACCCAATATTTGTGACATAACCGAATGATTCTATTGAACTCTAAGTCTGCCGGCATAATATTGCCTGATTTGGATCTCAGTCCTCACCACTTTGTTTTTGGACTATATTCAAAACATGTTGTGTCAGTCAGGGACAAGGAACAAAATCGTGAATGATCTGACCCAAAACAAACAATGTTATGCTAGCCAGTTCGGGGTTCAATTGGCCCACAAAAATAACCTTTGTTAGTTACATGTATTACATTGAATGCATCAAAGTTTTTTCGATAAGAAAGAGTGATACTAGCATATGGGATGAGATTTTCGTGACCTAATGCCTATGCCAATGGAACTTTATTAGGAGGGCCGGGTCGACGCCCTGAATTTGGAATGATGTTTGGTGAGCGCTTATATGATAAAAGGTATGTTTGTGTTGTACCTAAGAAATTGAAAACATGTTTCGTAGGATTATAAAAAGTCTTTCAAACAACATGATTTTCTTGTTTCCCCTTCTCTTTTTCCATGTAGCCATGTGCATACCCTTACTTCAATCGCTTGCATTATGTGATCAATCATCTCTCTCTCTCTCTCTCTCTCTCTCTCAATAAGCAAAGATGAGGCACTCATTGGATATGATTTAAATCTTCAAAGGCTAACAACATAATTTGTTCAAGCAACATCAAAACAATTCGATTACCGGTCGACCAGTTCGATTACACAGAGACACGATGTGCTCATCATTCTTCATATAGTACCTATAACGACAACTTCAACACGATCAAACTCAAAAAAAAATGTTGTCCCAAGAAATGTTCCACAATGGGCCACATGAAGATTATGATTGTGTTTTTTTTTAATTAAGTTACACACATAACCACTCACTACATGTTCACATGTTTTCCACCATCTTTGTTTATCAACCAAAATCATTACCTCTTCTTTAATTATCAATTTAATATCATGTTTATCTTGGCTAATTATCAATTTAATTCACTTAATATAATGTTAATTGAAATTAGACACTAAGTGGACAATATTGTATTGGTGGGTTTAAGAGCTACACAAATTTAGCCCTCAAATTTTTATAAAAAAATTGTAAATAATTGATCTATCGTTGCGACGATTGTGACACGAACGTAGTGTTTAATCTCATGCAAGTAAACTTGTTGGAGCAAGTCTCCCAAAATGTTGAATTACAACTAGTTTAAGGCTATAAATGTAAGCACAAAACTTAGATTAGAAATAACAATCTTATTCAAGGGTCAGATAAACCCTAAACATAAACATAGATTTTAGAATCATTGGATATAATAACAAAGCTTATTGACCAACGAGAGAATTAGGGTTTTCAAAATGAAGGAACTGAGCAGAGCTCAGAGAGGATGTTTTATGCCTATAAACACCAACTGGGACTGGCTCAGAAAATGAAGAGATAGAGAGAGAAAGAGAGAGACAGATATAGAGAGAGAATTAGGGTTTTTAGCATGAAGGAACTCAGGAGAGCTCAGAGAAATGCTTGTAAACGCCAACTGGGATTTGCTCAAATAGAGAGAGAAAGCGAGAGAGAGGGAGAGATGTAGAGAGAGAAGTCAGCAAAAGCAGCCGTTAAGCAATGAAGTAACCCTTTGCGTCTTCTTCTTCATCTTCTTCGTCGTTGTCTGGTTCAAACATTTGGTAGCTACGCTAAATAATCTATGGCCAATCCAATCCAATTTCCTTAGTTATTTTATTCTTCATCTTTTTCAGTTAACTAGCTTATTTTACGATTCCTCAAGCTGTGTTCCTCGAACTTGCTGTTTACGAGGATACGAAACCCTCTGTCTTCATATTTACCAGCACTTACTTTCTACTGAATCCATTGCAGATGAACTCGTTTTTACTTCAAAACTCCATTAAAATACTAATCTTTGTCTGCTTCCCAGTTCAAATCTGCTAGGTAAGATTATCCGACATGCCGGACCGATCGGTTTTGTTCGATTTGGGTGGTTTTTCTTCAATTTTTCTGAAATTTAAAAGTTGTGGGTCGGGTTTGATTTTCTTGTCCATCAACCAATCGAATAACGGAAAAGAAAATCAATTTTTAATTTATTTTAAAACTTTAAATTTATTATAGTATTTTTTTCGTTAAAAATATTCATTATTATTTTAGTTAAAGATAATATTATTTTAAAAAATTTGAAAATAAAATAAAAAACGGAATCCAACCAAACATTTTCGGCTGACCTAGCTTTAGTTGTTCTTGTACCCAAAATGCAAAATTCTTCGCCCTCAGGGCCCCCTACACTCCGACTCGACAGTTTGTAAGGGGGTTAAATCACGGTGACTCAGCGGCCCAAATATAGGAGGCTTTAACCTGATATCCCAAGAAGTTACCTCAACATTGAGGGTAACAACTCCCACACTAGGACAGCGCAGACGTCGAACCTAGACTCTTGTACTCAATCTATGATCTTTGAGCCAACTGAATTATGTCCGTACAAGTAGCTTTAGTTGTTCTACGACATGCTTAATGCTGATGGAATCCTAGGCAAGACTTATCAGCCTTTGGATTAGGGTTGGTTACCGACCAAGAATGATTACAAATAATAAGACAATAATATTTGGTTTAACAAACTTAAAATTGTATGATTCTGGTTCTCACTAATTATTTTGTTAATTAGCTTTGAGATCCTTAATATTATTGAAGAACATTTGTTTTTCGACGAATAATCCAAGAAAATGGCAATACTACATTAAAACGCGCATTTCTTTTTGAGATATCAGGTAAAAGTCTCATATCTCTGGGCCGCTGAGTCACCGTGATTTAACCCCCTCACAAACTGTCGGGCCGGGGTGTGGAGGCCCTGGGGGCAAGGGATTTCGCCTTTTTTTTTGTACAAGATGTAACAATAAAACAAGAATAGACGACGAAATAACACGAGAACATACTTATTTGCTTAGAAATTGTGGAGTCTTCTTCGTGTAATATTATATGTTTTGCACAAAATCGGTTGCATTTGTGACGTTTTATGACTTGAAAAAATAGAAAAATTTGAAGAATAATATAGGGGTGATCGCATTACGGATTGGTCTACTTTTTTGGAGAATTAAGACCGGACCGTTTAAATTTGGTCTCCAATTTTCGGATAAAAAACTAGATCATTAAGAGACTAAGAATGAGTCGTATATTCGATTCTGGTTAAGGTCTGATTTTAGTTTTTCTCGTTAGTTATTTTAAAAAATAATAAAATTAAATTTTGTTAGTTTCAATATCATATTATTCTCCACGTTTGTTAGTCTTAATATCCACAATAAATTTATAATTCTATTTGAATAGCTAAAATATAAAATAATTCAAATGAATAATCAGGGAATATAATGATCTTAAAAGTAAAGGTTAAAAAACATTTATATTTTAATGGTTAGGTCATGAGTTGATGGTCCTAGGACATTGCAGACTAAGTCTCGACTGATAAGGATCGGTTTTTATTCAAACAGAGCAAAAATCAATTTTTTTCATTCAGACGGACTAGAACCAGATCAAATTTGTCAGGCTCGCTTTAGTTTAGTGGTCCATGTGGGTCAGCTCACCCCTATAATAATGTAAACTTGCATGGAGAAAGTTGATAAAGAGAGTGAAGATCCCTGGATTTGCGTAGTAAAGATAGAGTGGGGAGAGTCTAAGCGTCATCCACGTATTGTAACCCTAATCTCTTTCATTTCTCTCTCTTTCTTCAATCATGTATCTCTCTTTCTTCCCATTTTTTACTCTTTACCTTGTAAGATCCATAAAGCATAAATACAAAATTAGGTTTACTATGCCTTGTAATTACTTGTTGGATACATACACTTTCTTCCGACGATTTGCTTCATAACATCATCGGTGCTCCATGTAAAAATTATTCGCTTTGGGGGAACTCACATGATAATGTCCTTAGTTTATAACCTAAAACTTGTACTTAGTTTTGTAACGACTCTGATGCTCCCAAATCCACTCTCGGTTAAAACTCAAACAATACTTGTGACGATTTGTTTATGAAGACAAAAACGACCTATTATGTTGTTGATCGTATGGCTCAGTTGATATCAGTGATCGTCCAAGAATGGAGATCAAGAAGGATTTATATATGAGTTCTTCGTCCTTAATCAACGTAATTTGTTTTGACCGTAGCCCAGAACAGACAATATTTATACTAGCAGGCTCAGAGGTTCTATTCATGAGCTAATAATAAGAAACTCATTTTACTCTATCAATCAGTGTGGGATTTTAATACTAAATTTTCAAGATTAACAAAATATTAGGCAGTTCTGAGTAGTTACACGTGTGAGAGTAAGTGCAAATAAGGGTGAGATTAAGTAGAAAAGTAGTGATAAAAGATGTCACTTGGTTTCTACGTAAAGTAGATGTTTCAAAATTGTCCTTCAACTAGGAGGCATCAAGCAATCTTACTTCTTTTGCTTGCACGGCTACTCCACCACCACCACTCATCGTTTTAACCTTCCCTTTCCCCAAACTACCCTTCCCGCATCCCCCGCCCCTCAGGGGCTGTCCCGTCTTTTCTTTTCATAAAAGAGAATTCCAGCTTTTACAATTGGCGCCAGTCATGACGTGGTGACATGGCAGTGGAGGCCCCACATTTGACCCGAATCCGGTCAAAGCAGGACGTCAATGCGTCTGGACCGTACGATATGATCAGACGGCTCTGATGACATGCGTGAGGCGAATCGGAGTCATGATGCAGGAGACTGCTGCTTTCACTAATTACAGGGGCTTCCGTACAACGATCTTCGATCACGTGAAGGGGACAAAAGCTCCTCTTTGGGACCCACCAACATTTAAATCTAATTTATTTTCTCGAATTTTAATCTTAAATACCCAATCATTACTAATATAATTTTAACAAAATAATTAACGTGTGACAAACAAATGTAATTTTGATTTAGATGAGATCTTTGGTTCTCCCATAATTTTCATTAATATTTAATCTCATTCCATTTTACCTTTCTCTAACTCCTTATCCGCCACGGTAAAAAAATATTAACTGTTTTACCTAATTTAATTTTTAATCAATGCAGCATTGACAGTTCCTTTATGGATAGACATGAGAACCGCCGGTCAAAATTCAACCACTTGAGGAGACAGTCAAGTGTCAACATCGATAGGCGCTCGGGCCGGCTGCCGTTTTCAATTACCTACGCCACCGGCAACTATCGTTCCTCCGGCTTATTTTCCTCCTATCTGTTATTCTTCTTTTTTTTTGCTTTATGGCCAGATAGCGTCCCCGTCTGCATGCTTTTGATAATTTAGCCTGTTTGAGTTGGCTTGAATTTCATATCTAGTTAGTGTCACCATATAACATACTGAAATGCCAGTCGTGACTATTACTATATGTTAATTTATTTTTTTAAGTTGATAGTTTTTAGCCTATTTTGATATTATATTTATCTTTTATTAAAATAATAATAATATTTTTTATATATTTTTATTATAAATATTAACGTATTAAATTGATATTATAATTTTAATTATAATATATTTAGAAAATAAAATAAAATAAAAAAAATTACAACGATAAGGTGAAGGTGGAAGCAGGGAGTTATAGAATATACCATCTTCCAAGATTTGTCGTCGTCTTCAACATTTTTAACCCTATATAAATCTTCTGCCTCCATTGAATTTCTCCCTTGGTCTGTGCAAAAACTGACGCAGAAACCACAAGCTTCGGGCCATGAGAACCAGGAGAGGCCTCTCTTATCCTAGAGTAGCGACCCTACCCGTGAAGAGAACTATTGCCGGCTCCTGGGAATCGCCGCTGTGCCGCCGGAAAAGGAATAAATTCTCCGCCGACGCTTTTTCTTTCTTTGATTCCTTGCCGGACGACCTTGTTATTTCCGTCCTCTGCAAACTCTCAGCCTCTGCCAACTGTTCTTCGGATTTTGTCAATGTTTTTATGACGTGAGTGAGGTTTTCTTTTTTATTATCTCCGGCGATTCGCCGGAATTTGCGTACTATTTTGGATTGTTTAAACGTCTTGTATTTGTGTGACAGATGCAAAAGGTTGAAGGGTTTAGCTCTGCATCCTCTGGTATTGTCTAAAGCTTCAGGAAAGACCTTCGCCGTCCCGGCGAAAAACTGGTCGGAATATGCTCACGCTTTCCTTAAACGGTGCTCCGACGCCGGCAACGTTGAGGCCTGTTATACCCTAGGCATGGTAAGGAATGGGTCAAATTCACTCTTCAATTGGCTTCGTTTGTTTAGATCTATTTGAGTTCTAATCTTTGAGTTCGTTTTTTAGATTCGATTTTATTGTCTGCAAAACCGAGGAAGTGGAGCTTCTCTAATGGCGAAAGCTGCGATTTGCTCTCACGCTGTTGCGTTATACTCGCTTGCTATTGTCCAGTTCAACGGCAGTGGCGGTTCAAAGAACGACAAGGATCTCAGGGCAGGAGTTGTGCTTTGTGCACGCGCCGCCTTCCTCGGCCACATCGACGCGCTCAGGGAGCTCGGCCACTGCTTGCAAGACGGCTACGGAGTTCGTCAAAATATTACGGAGGGGCGGCGGTACCTCGTACAAGCAAATGCCCGCGAGCTCGCGGCGGTGCTTTCTTCAGTCGCCAGCGCCGGCGACTTCTTCCCCTCTAAGCGCCGTCACGTCGGCGATTCAAGCCTCACGCTGTTGAGCGATTTCGGCTGTAACGTCCCATCGCCGGAGACTCACCCGGCCAATCGTTTCATGGTGGAGTGGTTTACAGCGGCGCGTGGTAGTTTCTCCGATAGTGGCCTGAGATTATGCTCGCACGAGGGGTGTGGAAGGCCGGAAACGAGGGAAAACGAGTTTCGCCGGTGCTCCGTATGCTGCGTCGTAAACTACTGCTCACGCGCTTGCCAGGCTCTTGATTGGAAGCTCCGCCACAAGATGGAATGCTTACCGTTGCTCCAATTGGTTGCCGGTGATGTCGCCGTGCGTGGCGGCGTAGACGGCAGAGCCGAGGACGATAACGCGCAAAGTTAAAGTTGACAGCAGTGCAATCGCCGATGACGCTACCATAAGAAGAAAGGCCGTTTTGGTAACTCAAAAGAACACAAATTTTTATGGCCGCTGGTATTGTACTGACCACATTTTTTCACTCTAAATTTTATTATTTTCCATTTCAAAATAAAAACCCAAAATGTTTTTTTATTATTTATTAATTTAAATAAATAAAAGAATTAAATGGGGATTCTACTTTCTCTGTGGGTGGCTAAGCAAAGGTCAATCTTCTATTGATAGTGGGTACAACGTTTTTTCAAAGTAAAAATCTCAACGTGTGGACCATATGGCATTAAATTTAGATTAGATTAAGCATAAAATAAACATGGGTATTAATGATGTAATTAGGTAAAGTAAAATGGACACGTCACCAGTGCTACCATACAAGGAAAGTTACCATTTTCTTAGCTCCCAAGTTTCAAGATTAAATCAAAATTAAATTTTTATTACATGCATGGATACCCTTTGGGAAGATGGAACATGGGTACGAAAGATTTAGGGTGTTCTAGAACCAATAATGATATGTTTAACTCTTTTATTCTATGATGTCTTTCATTAATTTTTTCAAATAAATTTTAATTAATTTATGATAATATTAATTATTTATTTAGTAGTGTTATGTGTATGTCATTATTATGTCTTTTTATCGTGCCCGATGATGAGTTAAAATAGCACAACTAATACATTGCAATATAAAATAATTAATTTTTACATTTATTATATCAATCGATAATTGACATATTAACCTGTATAATAACAAAATGTACTCTTATTTATCTTACAAATTACGACCGAAAATAAAATCTCTGAATAAAAGTAAAATCTCGGAATTATTCAAAAGTAATCTATGAAGTTTACAGTCTCTCTCTCGACGAAATATGATTTGGAGAAGTGGTCCAAGACTGCTAATTTGAGTCCACTGCCCGGTGGCAGACGCGCTGGTGTTGTATTGCTCAAACTGAAACATATTTGCAGTGTTTGTTGGAATTTTATTAACGAAGCTCCTACTAATGCCATGGAGGACGACCTCTCTCTCTCTCTCTCTCTCCCTCTCACTCTCTAACTACACCGAGTTCATCAAGTTTCTCTTTTTTGATAGTAGGATCTGACGTCCAGATCATTTTCTACTGCATCGACGTCAAAAACAGAGAGAAAACTAGAGCGGTCTACTAAGTTGCCACTTGCCAGCATGTCCGAGAACATGATAAACTGAAAAGATCAAATCGGACCAAAAACCCTGGCTTTCGGAGCTAAAATTGATGAGAAGAAGATAAGATGAGATTGTCGTATTTTTGTCTGATATTGTAACAAAAACATACATACATATGCGACAGGAAAATAAAGAACATACAGTCGAGATAGCTGGCGAGTGAAGTAGAGAGATAAATGTCTTCAGGGCTCGCCCAAGACATGGATAAGCTCCCAACTTTCCGGCAACTCCAAATTCACAGAATAGATTAAAGCCAAGTGGTTCTCAGAGCTCTTGCTCTCTCCAAATCCCAGTTAATCCTAGTCAACTTCCCAGCTAGCCGAGAAAAAACCTCGTTGCTCCGAGATCCGACGAAACCAAGAGAGGCAGAGTACGGAAAGCGAAGCACATCGGATAGATGGAAGAAGATGGATGCACGAAAAATAGGGATCCCCACGATCCAATCGCACAGGGAGAGATAATCTACTCCCCGTCCAAGCACCGTCCAGCCTTGTTTAAGCTCCGTCCAGGCCACGTCTGTCCCGTTTAAGCCCCATCAAGCCACGTTTAAGCCCCGTCCAGCCACGTCTAAGCTCCGTCCAAGCCCGTCCCAGCCCCGTCTAAGCCACGTTCAAGCCTCATCTAAGCCCTGTTCAAGCCACGTTCAAGCTCCGTCCAACATCCAGAGCCCGCCTCTAAAACATACGACACGGACACAACGAGCCAAGCGCAGGGCAACTTCGAACATCATCTCCGACGTCTGGATTGCCGAATATAAACAAATAAAAAATACATCAACTAAAGCGACGTCGTACAAAATTGACTATTTTACCAAATAAAACATTTATCCACCCCATCTCAGAAGCCTACGTAATTTCCGCGTCCTATTGCCTAAGAAATCATCTTTTCCAGCCTATTAAATAACAATATTAAAATTAAAATAGTAATTTATAAATAATTAACTGACTAAATATTAATTTACTATTATCGGTTACTATCATGTTTATTTTGATTTAATGATATTATTTAATTTAATTAATAAATTTCACCAATTACTAATGAAAAATACTAGAATATTATAATTTAATGAATTTTTTTGTTTTTTAAGTTAATTGCTTTGAATAAAAATTTATTATTTATTATTTTTTTTATTTTTTAATGAGTAGTTAAAATTAAATTAAATATACTATTATATTTTTATTTTCAAATTTTAAGATTATGATTAAAACCAAACATGATTATGACCGACCAGAAACGATATAGAAATTCTAGTATATGGTCACCTTTGTCAGCCCAATTGACCTTGAATGGGCCCTATAGCTTGGGCCCAATGGGCCCGTTACAAATGTCGATACCAGCACGCTAGGGGCTGAAGACTTCATCGATTTGGCGAGGGAAATTCCCGATCGCCGCCGGAGGGGAAAGAAAATGGCTCCGAAGCCGAAGGAGAAACCGAAACCGTCTCTTCCATTGCAGCCTCCTCCTGCCATTGAAGATCTGTTCACTTCTCTCGATAGGCACATCCAGCGATCCGAATTCGACCAAGCCGTCAAAGTCGCCGGCCAAAGTGAACTTTTCGTTTCTTTCATCTTTCATTTTATGTTTTGAATTATCAATTTTTTCTTATGTGCAGCCTTGAATTGCTTTTTCTGTTGATCCACAGTTCTCTTGATCGCTCCGGGAGATGAAGACGCCCTTCGATGCAAGGTCGTGGCATTGATTAAGGCCGATAGAATTGACGATGCTCTCTCTGCTGTTCAGTCTTCCCCGAAGCTCGCGGCTGATTTTACCTTCTTCAAGGTCGGGAAGAATATGCATTTTTTTTGTGTGAAATGAAAAACTTGATTATGCTTAAACTAAACTAGCTTTGCCAGTGTGATATTACGGACTTGATCTATGTTCCTATTATACCGAAACCATATGAAATTCTAGTCATCTTTTATTGTTTTTTCTCAATTCACCCGCAAAAATAGTACAAATATATCATATTCTATCTCTTCTCTCACGACAGCATCTCTGTGGCCGATAAAATCGATATTCTTTGCGATTTGGATTAAAAAAAATTCAAATTTGTTGCAATGATCTTAGTCTTCCTATGCCAATTTGATTTGTTTTTCTCCGTTTCCTTATTCGTCTGGAGGTTAAAATGTCTGTAGGGTATTGTAAATTTGCATCCAATTTGTGAACTTTATCTCTTGGGTCCTTTCCAACCTAAGCTCAAGTTGAACAATTCCTCCCCTCTGCTCTTTTCAACTACATGTAGTGATAGTAATATATATTTGGCTTTATTCCCTGTGGCAACGTTCTTATTTTAGCTTATTTATTTTGTTGTCCGAGTAGGTGTACTGTTTATACAGGAAAAATAAGTTGAACGAAGCTTTAGATTCATTGAAGATCCAAGAGAAAACTACCACAACAATGTTGCTGGAATCCCAGATTCAGTATCGATTAGGAAACATGAATGCTTGTGTCGATATTTATCAGAAACTTCAGAAGTCCAAGATTGACTCTTTGGAAACAAATTTTGTTGCTGGTCTGATTGCTGCGGGGAGATCTTCTGAAGTGCAAGGGATGTTGGAGGCTCTTAAGATAAAAGCAACTAGCAGCTTTGAGTTGGCATACAATACTGCATGTTCATTGATTGAAAAGAGTAAATATAAAGATGCTGAGCAACTCTTGCTTACTGCTCGAAGGTAAAGTTCTATTTTCTGTGATTTTCTTCGTATTATTTCTAATTATAAATATCTAATTTTTGTTTTGAATATTTGAACATCCCCTTGATGATCATTTTCATTTTGAGCATTCCAAATTTACAGTTTCAACTATCATTTTCTCTTTTTATATCACTTACACGCACTCCAAAGAGTATTTAATTCAGAACATTTCATTCAGCATTTGGATTGTTGGGTTTCACGAGTACATTGTTATTATGTAAATCGTATTTTTCAATTGCATCATTTGCTCTATATTATTCGCACAAGTTTGTCACCTTTAAGTTGAATGAAAATGTGAAGATTATTTATCTAATTTCTTCCTTCAAGGATATACTCTTGTTTGGAAATCACCATTTTTCACCCTTTTTTTGAATATTGCGGCTGCCTAATCAAGAGAAGCTGGATCCCTGGTTTTTGTGCTTCTGTGGTTATGAGCATCTATGGTACTCTAAATAAATTATACCTTCAAATGTCACGAGTGTATGTTATTATTATTAGCTTTCGTTTTAGAATCCCTGTATAATACCAAGATTTGTGATTTAGTGAATGTTAATATGCTTGCTTGTAATAGAACTGGTCAAGAAACTCTCATGGAAGAAAATCTGCCAGATGATGAAATAGAGATTGAATTGGCACCCATAGCTGTCCAACTAGCTTATGTTCAGCAGGTAATTTTTTAGTGATTGGCATTATCAAGTATCTGACCATCTGAATGTTATTGAATTTTAATTAATGCCAGTTGTGTTAATTGATTAGCTTCTCGGGCACTCGTCTAAAGCAATTGAAGCTTATAAAGATATTATAAGCCGAGATATGGCAGATGAGTCATCTCTTGCTGTGGCAGTGAACAATCTCGTTGTTCTGAAAGGTCCGAAAGATGTTTCAGATAGTTTGAGGAAGTTTGATAAACTTAAAGAAAAAGACTCACAGAATTTTCAGCTGTCTAGTGGACTAGACTTGAAGATTTCTCCTAAAGAAAAGGAAGCAATATACAGAAATCGGGTCCTTCTGCTACTCCATGCGAATAGGATGGATCAGGTCCTATATTTGATTTTGTTTGACTTGATACATGACGAGTTGTGATTGGTGCAATAAATATTAAAAATAATTATTTTAATTATAATACATTAAATAAATTTTAACTAGACTAATGACAACTTGTCACGACAACATTTATAATAAAAAAATATACTAAGAAGTAAGAATGTAAACTTGGCATTTGCATGTGTATTATGGTCCTTCTACAATGATCTCTATGGTCTGATCCAGGCTCGAGAGCTCGTGACTTCTTTGTCTGGTATGTTTCCGAACAGCGTGACACCAGTACTGCTTGAGGCTGCTGTTCTGGTGAGAGAGAACAAAGCTAGCCGAGCCGAGGAAGTTTTAGGGAAGTTTGCTGAAAATTTCCCAGACAAATCGAAGGTGATTCTGTTAGCCCGGGCCCAGGTTGCTGCCAATGCTGGTCATCCCCTTATTGCCGCGGATTCATTGGCTCGAATACCCGATATCCAACACATGCCTGCCACAGTTGCCACTCTTGTTTCTCTCAAAGAGCATGCTGGAGACATTAATGGTGCAGCTATTGTGCTCGAGTCTGCGATCAAATGGTGGTCAAATTCCATGACAGAGGACAGCAAGCTTGATATTATAACACAGGAGGCGGCTAAATTCAAACTCAGGCACGGTCGCAAAGAAGAAGCCGCCCATCTTTACGAGAATCTCGTCAAGAACTCTGGAAGTTTAGAAGCACTCGTGGGATTGGTAAATACCGTTGCACGTGTAGACATTGACAAGGCAGAAACTTATGCGAGAAAGCTTAAGCCGTTGCCCGGATGGACTGGAATCGATGTGGATAGTCTGGAGAGGAGCTCGGGGGCGAAACCCGTCGAGGGGAGTAATATAGTTGTGGTCTCTGATACGGTCGAGGAGGGGAAAAGTAAAGCTAGGTCGAAGAAAAAGAGGAAGAGAAAGCCGAGATACCCCAAAGGGTTTGACCCGGCAAACCCGGGCCCTCCACCGGACCCCGAAAGATGGCTTCCGAAAAGAGAGAGGTCGAGCTATCGACCGAGAAGAAAGGACAAGCGGGCGAGCCAGGTCAGAGGCTCTCAAGGTGCAGTGACTAGAGAAAGACATGAAATAAGTGCAGCTCCAGCTAGTTCTAACAGTGGGGCTTCAAAATCAAACCAAGGAATTACATCCAAAGGAGCCTCACAAAGCACTATTGTCGAACAGTCGAAGGCCTCAAAGTCCTCGAAAAAGAAGTCCAGAAAATGACTCCATTCTAAGGTAATGAAATCTGTTATCCATGGCTAGAAAGCTGAGATTTTTGTAGACTGTCTGTCGGCTTTGATCGTTTTCCGATTCAATTTAAGTTCTGAAAAGCATGATTTTCTTTGGGATCATGATTCGGATGATCGGGTTTGGTACTCTTTTGATCGAATTTGTGATATAGACAATGATTCCTTCCTTTTCGAAAAAAAAACATGTCTGCATGCTTGGCTTTGCAGGTTTGATTTTGACATAAGGCTTTGCAATTAGGGTGTGGCAGAACCGAACGGTTTGGTTTGGTTTGGTTGACAGTGTATTTAGAAAAAAAATTTGATTCGGTTTTTGTTCGGAAATTTGGTTTGATTTCCGTTCCAAGGCCAACCTGAAAATCAAATTGCTAACACAATAATCAAATAAGAAACAATCTATTTAAAACTGAATTTTAAATTTTAAATTAAAAATAATGTTTTGCAATATGTGATACCCAAGGAATTAGGAAATTAGTTTAATTAATTAATTAATTAATTTGTTCTATATGACTTTAACCAAGCTAAAGAAATCCCAACTTGCCACATTTTCGTCCTCACTTGACAAAAGATCATCCTCCTTAAGGACGGGCTTGGGTTGGTTTTTGAACCAATCAAAACCGAACCAATCGATTTTTAAATCGAGAGTTGAAACTTAAAATTTACCTGCAATCTGCTATCAATAATTCTAACCCAACACAACAAAAATCGGTTCGGTTTGGATCGGGCTTTTTAAGTTTGGTACATTAAAAATTTTTCAAAGAAAATTAAATGAAAAACAAAAAGAAAACATTATCTATAAAAAGTAATATATACTAAATAATATAAGATGATTATCAATAAACACCTACAAGTTATGAGTGTTTTTCAACTGATTCCTTAAATTTTTAATTATGTTAATTGATACTACTTTAAACTTTTAATTTATAAATTAATAATTCAAAGTTTAGAAAATTATCAATTAATAGTTTATCGGTAAATTTAAGCTAGTTAACTATCTTTTTTATAATTTAATTTTGATTTTTTTGAAGTATTATATATTCTTGATTAGGATTATAAAAAAAAGGTAAAAAAAATAATCAAAATTGAATGTAAAAATATTCATAATAAAAAAAAATTTAATATTAGAGTATCTGTTAATTATACCTAAATTTTAATATGTTAGTTGAAAATATACTAATATTTTAAAGTTTTAATCGATGAAATTAAAAATTTAAGGTTTTATTTAAAAAATATTCATATTTTAAGATGTTAATTGAAAGAGAATATATAGAAAAATCAATATCTGACTATGAATAAAAAATAACTAAAAATAAGATGAACTTTGTCTAAGATTATAGACATCAATTTTAATTCTATTTTAAGATAAAATCGAAGCAAACTAGAAACCCTCTCAGCCCTTGGATGGAGCTCGGCTCAGCCTGAACTCACTAGCCAAGCAAATCGAGCCTACTTATCTAAACTCGCGAGCTTATGGGGCTTAGTCTTGTTACCAAAAGGAGGAATCTCCCGCCCCGAGGGCCCCCACACCCCTGTCCGACAGGTTGTGAGAGAGTAAGTTACGGTGACTCAGCAGCCCAGGGATGAGATACCTTCTTCACTGATGTCCCAAGGAGCTACCCAAACATTAGGGTTAACAACTCTTACACTAGGACAGCGCATGATTTAAACCCAGACACTTGTTATCAGATCTGTCATCCCTCGACCACTGAAGTGAACCCGCACGGGCTATAGGGCTTAGTCTTTCTAGCCAAGGAACGAGCCAATCTTTGGACTTGCGAGCCGGGTAGACTGGGCCTGGAAATCCACTTCACATGGCTTCCAATTCTGGATCGAATGGATCCATTTCTCATCTTGCGGATGCTCCGGCTCGCGTTTTCACTACCTTGGCGTCTGTCTTCACGGCCGGAGAAGTAGATAGAGTTTATTATCAGCGCGGTCGCTTCCTCGCCGGCGGTTTTCCTTTCTTCACAGGTGTGTCAGAATAAACAATGGAAATCTAGGGTTTCTTCTGGGTGAAATAATTGAAGTTTTACTCTGCTATTAACAACTTAGACGCACTTTGTGATTTTTTGTTCGTAGTTGTTGCTTACTAAGAGTGATCTTTCAAGGTTTTGTGATGTTTCATGCTCAGAATCTCCTGCACCAAAGTAGAATTTCACTTGTTCGCTATTTAAATTGGGCGTTCTTTCGTAGTTTCTCACTCGCATTTTCTCCGTCGAGTTTTTCTTCACCTCCGAGAGAACTCCAATCTGAAATCGTGGAAGGATTGTCGGACCTTGATGTTATTGTTGCTAAAGCTTGCAAAGGAAGGGATGAAGACGAAGTACTTCAATCTCTCTCTAGCGACGAAGCTTGTAAATCTATTAATCTTTCAAATCACCTCGTCGAGATACTGCTCCATCGATTTAAGGATGATTGGAAGTCTGCATTGGGCATCTTCAAATGGGCAGGGCACCGTCCAGGATATAAGCCATCCCCCGAAGCTTGTGATCTAGTTGTGGATACACTAGGTAAGACAAAGCAAATGAAGAAGATGATGATCTTTCTAGAAGAGATGAACCAAATTCATCTTGTGACACCTAAAACAATAGCCATTGGCATGAGAAGATATGCAGGTGCAGGAGAATGGGAAAATGCTGTGAGGATTTTCGATGACTTAGAAACTTATGGGTTGGAGAAGAACACTGTGTCCATGAACTTGCTTCTTGATACTCTTTGCAAAGAGAAGAAGGTAGATCAAGCCCGTGAAGTATTTTTAAAGCTGAAAACTCACATTTCTCCTAATGCTTACACGTTTAACATTTTCATCCATGGTTGGTGCAAGGCTAACCGTGTTGATGAGGCGTATTGGACAATGCAGGAGATGAAGGGATACGGGTATCATCCTTGTGTTATTAGTTATTCTACCATGATTTTGTTCTATTGTCGCCAATTCGACTTCTCCAAAGTTTATGAGTTGCTTGATGAAATGGAAGCTAATAAATGTCCTCCAAATGTTATCTCCTACACAACTATCATGTCCTCACTGGCAAAAGCAAAAGAATTTGAAGAGGCTTTGCAAATTTCAGATAGAATGAACGCAGTTGGATGTGAACCAGATACACTATTTTTCAACTCATTGATCCATACACTGGGTCAAGCTGGTCAAATGCAGAAGGCAACTCAAGTGTTTGAAATCGAAATGCGAAGTAAGGGTGTCAAGCCAGATACATCAACTTACAACACTTTGATTGCTCTATTCTGCCACAATAATCAAGCACAAAAGGCCACGTATCTACTGAGAGAGATGGAGAATTTAAATCTCTGTAAGCCTGATCTGCAGACATTCTACCCATTACTCAAATCCTGTTTCAAAACAAAGAGAATCAACGGAGAATTGAGCGAGCTTTTGAACTGTATGATCAATAAACATCATCTAAGCCTTGATATCTGTACGTATACCCTTTTGATTCATGGGTTGTGTAGAGCTGGTAAATGTGAGTGGGCTGATCACTTTTTTCAGGAGATGTGTAGGCAAGACATAAAGCCTAGGTACCTTACTTGCCGGTTGCTCCTCGATGTATTGAAGCAAAACAATGAGGACCAAGCTGCTGAGAGTCTTGAAGTTTTTATGAAGAGATTATAGAAAGCACGAGAGAGTGCAAAACAAACCTTTCTATTCCTCTTTCGATGGCGGAAGTAAGTTTTTTGGAGCACAAGTTTCCCTTTTCTATAAGTTCATTGAAAAAGTTGGATTCTCTTCAGAAATTTACCTTAATAAATTTAAAAAAAAGGATTATGATAAACCTAGAAAAATGGAAACTAAGAATATGAATCTTGACTAATGGAATCAAGAATAATGAAGTATTCTTTTGATTAGACAATTGTATAGTTCATTTTGATTGAGTTAATCAAAATAATTACCCTGAGTAGGTACAAAAGGATATATATTTTTAGATTAGGAGGAGATCAATGTCTTTCGGAATTCGGTTAATAAATGTAGAAAGTTGGCTTTACCTTTTAGATCATATTTTGAGGCCTTTTAAGATTATTCTGCACTAAAATCTTACCTTCATATATATTTTCATGTTTGTTAGATCCAAATTTTGATAACTTGCTTTAGGTTTCTTAGTCTGAGCCCACAACACAACCACCAAATAGAATCTCTTTCACTTGACATTAGACCAGATACAGTTGAAAAAAGGGTTTTCTTTATATTTCATATTTCAATTGACATTTTGACAATTATCCGGTCCAAATATCGTGTATTTGTCGTCGAATTCTAGATTAATTTTTTGCCCTTTTTCGTTATTTTCAGCTATTCATCCATTGCCTGGATTGCATCTCTTCAAGAGGGTATTCGATCAGATGTGTTTCCATAGCTTCACCGGATCAAATTCAACCCGTCAATTATTCGAATTCTTGACTCATTCGGCACAGCATAGCCTTCGGTTATGCTGCCCGATAAGTTATTGTCGAGATTCAAGCTACGATTTCCTCAACTCAGAACAAACATTTCGAGGGATAGATGCAGATCGAAATGGTTGCCTACATTGTGGTGAATTTCTGCAATTTCCCAATCCATTTTGTTGGCTTTTATGTGTTTGGTAACTCCATTGAAGACAGCGTCCTTATCCTCTTTGAAAAACCGGCTCGGCTTAGTACGTCCACGAGTGCATCCTCTCGAGATAGGTAATGTTAGATGTGCAATTTAACTCGGGTTTTTCATATCTTCTTCCTATATTAAGTGCATTTATTGTACTTACAACTTTTTTATCGGGTTCAAACGTGTTTTATTATTTAATCAGATAATATTTATTTTTTGTTGTAATAATTAAATTAGAATAATTGTCAATGAACATCTTACTATTAAAATGTTTTTCATTTAACCCTTTGAATTTTCAATTGTGACAATTGACACTCGAAGTATATTTTTCAATTGCCATTTTAAGCATTTAATTTATTAATTATCATATCGAATTTTAGACAATTTTCAATTGATATTTTGTCTTGATATTTAAGTCAATTAAGTAATTTTGTACAATTTAATTTTGAATTTTGTGAATTATTTATGTTCTCGATTACAATGTTCAAAGAAGATGAATAACAACGACAATTTAATATAGTTATATTTTTTGATAAATTTTTAAAATTTAAAGTATCAATTAAAAATATATTCATACTTTAAGAGGTTAATGATAAGATTAAATGTTTAAGGTGTCGTTTGAAAAATATTCATATTTAAAGTGTTAATTAATATAATTAAAAATTAAAAATATTATTTTTAAAAAAATTATAATATTTAATTTATTTTATCATTAGTATGGAAGTAGACAAATATAAATTAGTGAAAATTTATTATTAAGGCATACATTGAAGTGATAATTGAAAATATATTTATATTTTAAGAAAAAAAATAAAAGTTTTGGGTATTATTGGAAAAGTAATCATTTTAGGGGGGTTAATTAGTATATATTATAAAAATTTAAAGTGATTGGAAGAGTATTTCTAAATATAAGGATATACCAATTTGTTTTAGACCATTCTATCGTTGCGTGTTGCGTCGTCTTCCTCTCGTCTTCCTCTCTCGGTAGGACGCGCTTTCTCTCTCTCGCTGGGCGCGCGCGCGATTACTGACTCTGTTAAGTGGTACCAGGATTCTAATTGTCTGTCCCTCGATTACTTTCTCTGATTGTTCAATTTCATATTTCGTTTCAGTGGGCTTTCGTTTAGATTTTTTCGATTTGTGATTCGTGCTGCATGATACGGAATTGTTCGTTCGAATTTGGATTTTCTGAGATCATATCTTGTTTTGTTGATCGTGACTGTTGTTTTTTCGGTTAGTGTTGGCCTTAGTGGGATTTTCTAGTTCGAAAAGATCTGGAAAAAGTTTGTTGGTGCGAAGGCTAGGGTTTTTTCTGTTGCTCTGTTTCTTGAACTACTATAGATTTCTTATCTGCGCTTATGGCTGCTGGGAAATATGGGGGTTTCCTCGATTATGAATTCAGGGACCGAGAATCCCTAACTGATCTGTCGAGGAGGGTTTATAGGGGTGTTAGGAAAGAGTATGATCGGGCCAGGAATGGTGATCACGATCTGCGAAGGGGACAATCTAAGACTGAAAGAGAGAGGATCAATATTAGTTTGAAGGGAGATACAAAGAGAGAAGCGATTAACTGTGGATATCGCTCATCTCTAAGTAGGCATTATCCAGGGAGTGGCAGGGTTTCCAATCATTGTCCTGGGCTTGGTGGCTTTGCTTCTAGTACTGTTGAAAAGGACCCTGGTGAGTTATCTAATGAGAGTGGGTTAAATGATAGGGTTGAATCTGGATTGCAGGTTAAGGGGAATGAGATGTCTAATAAGATGGAAGAAGGGTTTCAGCCTTCTGTAGGGAGGAAGAGGAAGTTTTCGCCTATAGATTGTTATGTAGATGATAAAGAAGTGAGTACTTCATCAAATTGTGATGGAGATGGGATATTGAGGACGCAGCCACTCCAACCATTTGGTTCTCAGGTGCATTTGCACTCTTCTAAAGCTGTACGGCATGGAGGCTTTTGTGCATCTTCTAGCAGCGAAATTGAGGACTATTGTTTATCTTCTTTGGTAATAGCTAAATCCCCTCCATCATCCCCATCAAATGGAACCAAGGAAGAATACTCCACGAGGAGACTATTATCTTCAAGATGGGTGTCTGGACCTGAAGGTAACTCTCCTGATGATGAAGGTGAAATTTTAGATGACGAGGCAATGATGGAAATGCCGCAGAATGCATCACTTTTCAAGTCTGTGAAAACCAGGTGGCACACCACATCCTCGAGTCCCAATGCAAAGCAGAACGACCATGAAGTTGCAGATGACTATCATTCATATGATCTCAGGGACAATGACGACTCTGAAATAGACTCAGAAAAAGAGAGAAAAAGTTCTAGTGTTACTTGGTCAGGTTCAAATTCTGAGGAAGAAAGTGATTTTCATACTTTGCCAGAACCTTTGACTTCTCCCCAAAGAAGTATTGATATGCTTCAGCAATGTAGAAGTCTTGATGAATACGAGAAGCTAAATAAGATCAATGAAGGTACTTATGGTGTTGTGTATAGAGCCAGGAATAAGAAAACTGGGGAAATTGTGGCTCTGAAGAAAGTGAAAATGGAGAAGGAAAGAGAAGGTTTCCCATTGACTTCTTTGAGGGAAATTAATATTCTTCTCTCCTTTCATCACCCGTCAATAGTTGATGTTAAAGAAGTAGTGATGGGAAATGACCTCGATAGCATTTTTATGGTGATGGAATATATGGAACATGATCTTAAAGGACTTATGGAAACAATGAAGCAACCATTTAGTCAGAGTGAAGTTAAATGTCTCATGCTCCAACTCCTGGAGGGGGTTAAGTATCTGCATGATAACTGGGTGCTTCATAGGGATTTGAAAACATCTAATTTACTCTTGAATAATCAAGGTGAATTGAAGATCTGTGACTTTGGTTTAGCTCGCCAATATGGGAGTCCATTGAAAATTTATACCCATTTGGTCGTTACTCTTTGGTACAGGTTAGTTACCTTACCTCGGCCTTATCATGAATTATTTTGTTTTAGTTTAAATTTAATTCTGTACAGGTTTCCTGGAATTGAGTTGACCTTTTACTTCGAGTCTTATATTTGGATAATTCAATAATGCTTAACGACACCAATACCCAAAATTATCAGCACTAATTGAACGAATTAGGTATTTTACATGTGATGGGAATAATTGTGCAGCTGTTCATGTACGCAACTTTATGTCCCTGAACAGTCTTAAATTTATTCTGATCCTTAACCCATGTTTTTTTATTTGTTCTGAAACTTATGAGACATAAAATAATGTTTATTGCTATATGCTTTTTTAGGGCACCTGAGCTTCTTCTGGGATCAAAAAAATACTCAACAGCTATTGACATGTGGTCATTGGGTTGTATAATGGCTGAATTGCTATCAAAGGAACCTCTCTTCACTGGGAAAACCGAAATTGACCAACTTGACAAGGTAAATATTTTTGTGAACGCACTTACTATGAAGCTGGTGTTTTCTTAATTTTGTCATTATTTTCTTTATTTACTGTGCTTCTTCCCCTTTCTAATTGAAAATCATGACAGATTTTTAAAACTCTTGGTACACCAAATGACACAATCTGGCCTGGGTTTTCCGAGCTGCCTGGAGTTCGAGTCAATTTTGTTAATCATCGGTGAGTATGATGAATGTTGTTTTGGTCACAGGATGGTAACATTTTGGTATACTATTTTTTTTCCATTGTGTTTTCAACAGTGGTTCTGTTATTGTGATCTTTGTAGTTTCTTTTATTTGCATTGTTAACTATTTCCATTAATATGTGCCTGCAGGCACAACTTATTACGCCAGAGATTCCCAGTCAGATCATTCATTGGATCTCCAGTTCTCTCTGAATCTGGATTTGATTTATTGAACAAGCTCCTAACGTACGACCCTGAGAAGGTAATAGATTATGATTCTAATAGTTGTTTCTTAAAGGATTATTTATACCTTGCTTTTTATTAAATAATGCAGCGAATTACTGTTGATGCTGCTCTTAATCATGAATGGTTCTGTGAAGTTCCTCTTCCAAAGTCTAGAGAGTTCATGCCCACTTTTCCTTCCCAAAATACTCAAAATAGGTGCCTTTTGTTTTATCTTTGTTATCCTTTTACTGTGGAGTAGATTGCTCTTGCTCAAATCTGTGCTATTTTAATGATGTGCTTAGGTGTGTGAGAAGGACATTAAATAGTCCAGATCCACTGGAAGAGCAACGTATAAAAGAGATGCAGCAAGGAATGTTAGGAACCCTGGGTCTTTTTGGGCAAGAAAGATGAATCCTTATGTGGATGGTTCAATTTGTTCTCTAGCTCTTTTTTATTTCATCCTTTATTCTTTGCCATGCTTCAAATGATGGAGGAGGTTGTAAAAATCTTGTTTCACAGAAAATGTTGGAGATATTTTCTCTCCGCCAAGAAGATTTTTTTGCAGATTGATGAACTCCATCTTGGAAACCGGAATTGAAATTCTTCAGCTGGCAGCCTGCTCCAGAAGGTCTGGATTGTTCCCTTGAAAAAAAGAAAAGTTTAACTTCTGCTGAAACATGTGTATGTAATACAAACGGCTGTCAAATAAACTCTGTTTATGTTCATTTTGAATAGTAGACAATGTTGTATGTACAAGCCTGTCTAAATAATTTTGAATTATCACGTTGTGCTTGCAAGAGACGGTTGGCGTGAAGTGGAGAAGTCATTCGTTCTTTGCTTTTCATTGTAGAAGAAATGAAAGTAACTATTGAACTCCAGGTAATTGATAAACATGTAATCTTCACTATGTTTTGGGACTTGGTGATTATTCTTTTTTTTCACATCAAGCTGTTTTAGCATGTTGACTGAGTTTACTGAATTGGATAATTTGTACCTTGTATGTGAGCGTATGTTAGGTTTATTTGTTTTATCCGAAGGATTTATACAGTCAACAGCCAGAAGACTAGATGAGGTAGGTATAAACAATTGGAAGAAAGTGGCTAGAAACCTTTAGATTTCCTTATAATTTACAAGAGTCAGAGGCTTATGGCAAAGTACATAAAAAATTATGAGGAATTTGTACATAAAATAATTATGTGGAATCTATGTAATGGGCTTTGGTCTGTTAAAAAAGGGTAGTTTCTTTCGGGATTTATCATTATGCCGCTTATATATGTGACTTCCAGAATCAATTCCATGTCATATTATCTTTTTAGTGACTTTTTTAGAATATTAGCAGCTAGCCAAAAGAACAATGAAATTGGCTTTGCCCTTTAATATTCTGCATTGTGTTGTTATGAGAAGATTTAATCATGGTCTGGCTATATATATTTAAATGATGTCTATCCACACAATGTCATGCAGTAGCAGCCTGGCAAAGCAACAGGTTGCGGGAAGTTACCATAGCCAACTTTGTGAAAAACAAAGTGCATCCATGCTTACCAGGTGATATATGCATGCTTTGGTTTGTCATATATGATTCTTTATCCAAGTCCTTAATTTTCTTAATTTTTAAAACAATATAATTTAATTCTTTATAGAGTTTCATGTTTTCAATGAATCTGTTTTTGTTGTTCTTGTACAGAGACATCTATCTCATATGTGTATGTTTTCTAGTTCCAGAAGTTGGGTAATATTATGACATTAACTCAATATTCCAGGTTTACGGCTCTTTGGCTTTGATTTTATCTCGTCTCATCAGATTATTGTCTGTTTACTCGTCAGGCTTTTACTTTGATGTTACAATTTAGTTAGAGTGAATCAAAATTTTCAAAATCGTCTGTCCTGATTTTCCCAACGGTCACTCCTGCACCAGAAGGTGGAAGAAGAAGTTGATTCTGGCCCGTCCCCACTTCTAATTTTGAGATGAGTGTCCTTATTTCTTCCCTTTATTATCTCCTCTAATCTGCTAGCGAATTTATCGAACATGTTTATCACTTCATTATCTCTTATCCAAAGTTCATCTTGTGAGTAGAGTAGAACGTGTCTTGAACTGCCATTATTTTTGTTGCTTTAGTTGAGTAGGCAGCGTTTAAGATCAACCGCTCAAATTCGGGATTGTTTTCTTGCGGGACGAGTTTTCTCATCAGTGTTGGCCGCTCAGGTACGTATGCTCCAATCGAGCACTGCCCAGAGTTAATGGCAGCCTGTTGACCTTAAGGAACCCATATTAATGTTGTTATGAAGGTGCACAAATCTTCTTGTGTTGAGTTGAGGCCACCCATATTGATTAATATTGTCTGATTTGATCAAGTTAGGCTCTCCATAAGATTCAACCAGTTCTTTAATGGCTAGCCATATCAGAAGACCATCTGCAGCAAAAGGTAATCTTCTTTAATCTCTCTAGAAGTGTAGTTGTTTAATGCTACATCCGTGACTGAGCATAGGATAGTATGAATTATTTACCGAGCATACGATAGCATGAACTATTTAACGAGCGTATCCTTGTTATTATATTTTTTCAACCTAAATTTCTTGTATTTGTGACAAGGCAACCCATGGCCATTATACCCATTTTAAATCAGCTGTCTGTCTAATAACTTACTGAAATTTAATTGATCAAATCAATTCAGGATATGTCCACGATCCGTTTAGCTTTGCTCGGAAAATCATTTGGTGACTTCTCTTTCTCTTGATCAGGTGTTCAATGTAAAGGCTCAGTTTAGAGGTCTTTTGCGATGTCTAGGCATGAAACAAAATGATTGAAAAGAAGTATTCTTATTCAAAACACTCTCATGAATAATAGCAGTTGCAATTTCGTGAATTTAGATGGATACATACAGCTGGGTTGGTCTTTTTTGCTTGGGTAATGTTATGTTTATTCTTTGTGTGTGTGTTTTATGACGGCTCGATTTGTAATTGGTAAAATAAATATTATAAATAATTATTTTAATTTTAATAATTTAAGTATATTTTAATTTAATCAATTAGAACTTGATATGACAGAATATATATGTTAAGAGTGTAAATTTATCATTACTCTTTTTGCCTTCTTAGCATCAATAATAGAGGCGTGGACACTTTGTTTTGCTTGTACAATTTTGTAAGGGTGGGCATCGGGTGTTATTGGATCGGATTGAATGTAACAATCGGATCAACAATTTTGATCCGATCGAATTGGATTTTTAAAAACTTGTAATTCAGAAATTTTCAGTTCTCCGTCGATTCCTCCTCTGATCTTCGTCGTTTTTAACGAATCCACTCATTTATGATTACAATTACAGAAATAATTTACAAATCCAAAATCAAATTTTCATATCTATTTTATATCTTTGTTTCTGTTCTTCGCGGTCTTCGTTGGAGGAAGACTCGGAGTCTAGGAACAGAGGGTCGGCGAGGCGGCTCGGCTTCGTCGTTGGAGTAGCAGAGTCGGAGATGCTGAATGATTTAAGGTTTCGATTTTCGACTTTCGGCCGATTTGAATGAAGCAATTTGACTTTCGGATTAGATCGGATTGACTATCAGATTTGCCTTTGAATCTGATAGCCAATCTGATCCGATAACGATCCGAAAGTCGGATCAAATGAAAAACTTCTCTACCGAATACTTGGTCCAATCCGACCGAATCCGATCGGATTGGATCGGACCGTCGGATCGGCCCACCCCTACAATTTTGTGGATTTTGGGTCATAACTTTCGGTTTTGGGTTTTCTTTTTAAATTCTGATTCAGGGTCAAATTCTAATCTTGAAGGTAAAAATTATAAAACTATAATCATATTATGAATAAAAAAAGATAAATAAATATAGCTCAATATAGATTCAAAATCAATTTTAGACTCGGTTAAATCACTTAAAACTTGATTTTAATATTATAAAATAATATATTTTATTTTCCAAACTGTGGTGACAGGTTCTAACTTCATTTTGAGATAGAATTGGACCGAACAAGAACGGTCTCACTCCGATAATCGAATTTTACAAATTATTATTATTTTAGTTCAATCTAGTAAGAATAAATAATCTAACTTGGCTTCTAAATCTTGTTGTTATGCAAGGATGGGGAACGTGATTAAAGATGATGGGCATATGATTTAGGTGAAGAATTTAGTGTAAAGAATTGTGGAAGACAACCACCCCCATTTTTTGTCTTTCATTTAGTAACTTTTAAGCATGGTTTAATCATCACTTATAAGCCAAGAGTCCACTCGTAATATTTCATATTTCAAGTTGGATTCCATAAATCTTACTTCTTCCAACACGATGGAATAGAAATGATCGAAAAAACGTCTCTTCAAACTATGTTACACTAATGTAACAACCCCTAGTGCGAATCTCGCTCCTTAATGCCCTCATAGTTTGTTCGAAGAGCGGCCTCTTGCTCGTTTTTTTCTCATGTCAGGATTCAACTCACGAAGATTTAGCTCAAGACGACAAAAAAATGTCCCGGAATTAGCGATTGTATGGTGAAATTCTGCCATCGATGACACAAATTAGTAGGAATGTGCAAATAAAATAATTTAAGACTCTTTATTTTTTTAGAGTTTAATGAAATTTAATAAAAATAAAAATTTATTATTATTATTTTTGCATAAACTTAATAAAACTAATAAAAGTTATTAAATCAAGGGGAATACATTAATAAATGGATGTTGCTAAGACGAGGACGACGGAGCTAACATGAGTTGCAGACAGTGCTCGTTGCTTATCTTCTACTTCGCTTCCTGTTACCTTCCATGGCCGCAACTGGTCCTACCAATCATATTTCCGCCATTGTTAGTCTCTTTCTCATCATTCTCCATACTCAACAACTCTCCTCTAACGAACCCTTCTTCTCTTCTCTCCCAAGACTACTCATCCTACTCTACAAAACCCTCTTCTGAAACCACCGTTTGATTGCGATGGTGATCATGGCGACTGAGTTTTCGAAGTTCAGCTTCATTTTTATGCTCTATTGTTCATGGTGGTACCTTGGCTTTGGTCTCAGTCAAGATGGGCTTGCCCTCCTCTCTCTGAAATCGGCCATCGCCGGCGATTCTGCTTTTTCCGACTGGAATTCCGGCGATCCGACGCCGTGCCGGTGGTCCGGCGTTTCCTGCATGAACATCTCCGGCTTACTGGTTCCGAGAGTGGTCGGAGTTGTTCTCTCCGGGAAGAATCTCCGGGGTTATATTCCGTCGGAGCTCGGATCTTTGAAGTATCTTCGGAGGTTGAACCTTCGTAACAATGGCTTCCATGGCTCAATACCAGAGGAGCTTTTCAACGCAACTTCATTGCATAGTCTGTTTCTCTATGGTAATAATCTCTCTGGTTCTCTTCCTTCTACTTTGTGTGATCTACCCAGGCTTCAGAATCTCGATCTTTCGAGTAATTTTCTCGATGGGGTTTTACCAAAAGATTTGAGAAATTGTAAGCAAATGCAGAGATTGGTACTCGCCGGGAACAGGTTCAGCGGCGAGATTCCGGCTGGGATTTGGACGGGAATGGTGAATCTGATTCAGCTCGATCTCTCCGATAATGATTTCAATGGATCTATTCCGGAGGATATAAGCGAGCTCAAATCCCTGGCCAGTATGCTCAATCTATCTTTCAATCATTTATCCGGCGAAATCCCTAAATCGCTCGGAGATTTACCGATGACCGCCATTTTCGATCTTCGAAACAACAATTTGAGCGGAGAAATTCCACACACTGGATCGTTTGAAAATCAAGCTCCGACTGCGTTTCTTAATAATCCGATGCTGTGTGGAATTCCACTCTCGAAACCTTGCCGGGGTTCAATCCAGAGCTCGCCGGAAAGTCCGGTTTCCTCGCCGGTCCTCGATTTCCGCCGTGGAAAAAGCTCGAGCTCTGGATTGCTTGTTCTCATATCCATGGCGGACGCCGCCGGAGTTGCGATTATCGGCCTGATAATCGTTTACACATACTGGAAAAGAAAAGGAAATCCAAACAGGGGAAATGAAAAAACTCACCTCTGTTCTTCTTGCTTGGACGAGGATTCCGACATGGAAGATCAGATCAAAGCAGAAATCGGCGAGGGAGAAGGAGAGCTCGTGGCCATTGATAAGGGTTTTACGATCGAGCTCGACGAGCTGTTACGAGCTTCAGCGTACGTTTTGGGGAAGAGTGTTTTGGGAATTGTTTACAAAGTGGTTCTCAAAAATGGCGTCCCCGTCGCGGTGCGGCGGCTCGGCGACGGAGGAAGAGATAGATACAGAGAGTTCGCCGGAGAAGTGGCCGTCATCGGAAAAGTGAAGCATCCAAACATTCTGAATCTGAGAGCTTTCTACTGGGCTTCCGACGAGAAGCTTTTAATCAGTGATTTCATCTCCAATGGCAGTCTGGCGTCTGCTCTTCGAGGTCAGCAGAAAACATACCCAATATTAATTTATAATTAATAATAAATCAAAAGGCTATGCTTTGTTTTGCAGGCAAAAATGGGCAGCATTCAACTTGGCTTCCATGGCCGACGAGGTTGAAAATAGCCAAAGGAACCGCAAGGGGACTAGCCTACCTCCACGAATGTAGTCCAAAAAAACACATCCACGGCGACATAAAGCCCTCCAACATTCTTCTTGACAATGAATTCCGGCCACAGATCTCCGATTTCGGCCTCGATCGTCTCATAAACATCACCGGAAACAACCCCTCCTCCGGCGACCAAACCGCCGGAGCTTTCTCCTACTTAAAAAAACCCCCCCACAGAGACCCAACAACAAGCTATCTAGCCCCAGAATGCAGAAATCCGGGCACCAAATCGACGCAAAAACGCGACGTCTACTCGTTCGGAGTAGTTTTGTTAGAATTACTCACCGGAAAATCTCCCCAACACCATGAATCGCCGTCGAGTTCGTCGGAGATCGGAGATATTGTTAAGTGGGTGAGGAAAGGATTTGAAGAAGAACGGCCATTGTCGGACATCGTTGATCCTCAGCTTCTGCAAGAAGTTCATGCCAAAAAGGAAGTCATTGCTGTATTTCATGTCGCTCTTGCTTGCACAGAGGCTGACCCTGAAATTCGGCCCAGAATGAAAACTGTTTCTGAAAATCTTGATCGAATCGGAAAGTGAGAACCTTGAAGAAGATGGCCGCCATTGATAAGTTGCAGAGAAATAGGGTTGTAAGCTGATTTAGCAGCTGAGGCATGGATAATCTAAGTATCTTAAAAATTGCATTCAATTTATATTCGTTCGGTTTATATTTGAACTTATCGGTTCTTTTATATTTGTTCGGCACAGAACGAAGAACGAAGAACCAACCGTAAAAACCAACCCAAAATGATTTTTTTGAACCTACCGAACCAAAATTGATTGGGTTCAAGTTTGGTTCGGTTCTGCCCAACTTTAATTGGCCAATTATGGATGTATATTGTATGGTGCAAATAAATAACCTTTAATTTAATTTTTTAATGATTTATAATTTATTCAAAATTTATATAAGCGACGTCGTATTGCAGGAGGACGACACAAATAAAGCATTAAACCCTTGAAAGAACTAAACGAGTAACGACTAGTCGTTTCGTCGGCTACGCTTAAGTCTTCCCTCGAAGATCCTCGTAGCGTCTCTCTCTTGCTCTCGCTCCCGCTCCCGCGCGGATCGTCATCTCAGAATTTGTGCTTTGTTTCGAAGATTGAAGAACCGGCGTTAAATTATCCGGCAGTTATACTAGTAAAACATGTTGGTTTCACTTTTCTTTGTCCTACATTTTCTTATTTTGATTTATCATTTTCGTTTAGATTCGCGTAAACTCGGAATTTCTTAATCACTCAATGATTGAATATCGTATTTATCCGCGAAATTTTTAATTGGATCTGACTCGGGACTCCATTTTAATTTGCGATTATCGAATATATTAGTGACAGGAAGAACTAAGATTATTCATTCTTCGATTTAGTTTTAAGTTGGATCTGAACGAAAATGAATTAATTGTTCTTTTTCTTTGGTTGTTTGATGTAGTTTTGGAGAACGGATTTAAGTGATTAGTCTGAAGAAGATCCAGACATGGTAAAGCGGTTTATTTTTTTCATGCTGGTTAAGTTTTGTTGATTTAAAAAATACCTTATTTTTTTATTTGGATTTTCAGTCAGCTCTCTTCAACTTTCATTCATTTTTAACGGTTATCTTGCTTGGAATCTGCACGTGTACTTATGTGAAAATGCACTTTCCAGCTATCCTTGAACAGAGAACTGGGTATGTTTTCTGCAAATTCGTAGTTTTTTTTCTTTATTGAACATGGAATAAGTGAACTAATTTCACAATTCAGTTCTTATGCTTCGCTTTCCAGCTATCCTTGAACAGAGAACTGGGTATGTTTTCTGCTAATTCGTTGTTTTCTCTGTATTGAACATGGAACAAATGAACTACTTTCAGAATTCAGTTCTTATGCTTGTTTTTCCGTTGATAAAAAGAGTATCAGGTGTTTATGTAGAAACGATATGCAAAACTACAGATTGTTTCATTCAGATTACTATTGCTACAGGTTTAGAGGCTTCTTTTGGAAGGCAGCCAGAATAGGTATAGTCTTTGAATAGTTTTTTACCAAGGTTTCGTTATTGATATAGTTTTAGGAGGTTCGAAACTTTTCATAATCATATAGTTTGAGTAGTTTTAAACCTTTTAATAAGGTCTATTATTTGGTTTTTACTATGCATTTGGCATGACATAATACCTGCAAATTATCGTGCACATTGCGAAAACCTTGCAGAAGCTGATTTTCCATGCCATGTATAGCTCAAGTTATGAATTTTCCAAGTAAAACATTCTGGATTGCAAAAACCTTTATTTTCTGGAAGTCTTCAGGCCCTTAAACTTCAACCACTTGTGTGGATTTTAAGAATGAGATGCAACAATTGCAAATTTAGCCCACAAGAATGAATTGATTGATAATATGGTTGGTGAATCAGGTGAGCGATTGAGCCCTTGGGTAGCTGTAGGATGCTTCACGATGGGAGTGTCAATTATCTTTTTCTGAGCTACTTACTGGCATGTACTTAGAAGTAAGAAGCTTCATCTCTGCCTTGTTTGATATACTGGTTACTGATTTTTTGAATCAGAGTACATCTTCTGATTTGATCAAGCTGTGCTGCCAAATTAAGATGGTATGTAATCTTTTTCTGAAACTATTCATTCTGGCTTTTTTTTAGTGCACCAGTGTTTTTAGAGACATGCTTTTTGTTGCCTAAAAAATTGGAGGGTGAATGGGTTGATCATTATTTACAGCTGTCTAGTTGATGAGTACGTTGACTGAGTTATGTTCACTGAATACGAGATCTAGTTGATGGATTTTGGTCCTTTGATCATAGGCTTCTCAAGCCAAAGTTGTTTTTCTCACTTAATTGCCATTTACTTGATGCCAATATAATTATAGTTCATTTTAATATTATTATCTTGTTTTTTTACAATGATAATATATTTTTAATTTTTGTCTCCCTCTTCTTCTTCTACTTTTCGAATTTCCCATGATTCTCTCAACAACAGGACGAGAAATTGTTACTCGATCCAGATAAATCTTTGAAGGGAGATCATATCATTCGGATTGCTTTGAAGTTACTTTGAATGCTTTTATAAAATGAATTTTTCTCTTGGAGAGTGTCTCTCTTCCTGGTTGGTCCAAGTTTTTTTAGAATCAAGACCGGACCATTAATTTCCAATCTCAACTTGTCCCGACCAAGACCAAATCGTTAAAAGATTAGGATCAGATTCAAACTAAACTATGTATTTGATTTTAGTTATAGTGTGATCTTCGTCTTTTTTATTAAATATTTAAAAATAATAATGAAAGTTTATTAGTTTTCATCACATGTCAATGAAAACAATTTGATTTATAGTCTATTGGAGTGCTTTTTATTTTGTTTTAATCATTACGTTGCACATTTATAATGGTTTAGGCTTTTTTAATCACAATAATGATAATAATCTTAATGTTCTATTTTAATGACTACAAAACAAACGAATTTAATGCATTAAATAGTTATTGTGTGAGAATGAAAGTAAAAGTAAAGATTGAAAAATATTAATGATATAAATGGACCAATTTGAGTTGATATTTTGAGACATGGCTGATAAAAATTAGACTGAAAAAATCAATTTTACACTGTAATAGACTATAAATCAAATTTTGTTTGTCGACCAAAACCAGATTAAATTTGTCAATCTTGGTTTGCTTCGGGAATTCGAGCATGTTCTACTCACCCTTAGTCCATAAAATATAAAAAAAAAAAAATCACAGCTCACAACCCCTTTTTTTGACATGTACATATTTCAAGTGAACTAAGTTTGTTGCCCGCACGAACATAGTTCAGTTAGCTCAGAGATGGTAGATTGTGTATAAGAGTCTAGGTTCGACGTCTGTGTTGTCTAAGTGTGTGAGTTGTTACCTCCAATGTTGGGGTAGCTCCTTTGGATATCAGGTAAATGTCTCTTATTTTTGGGCCGCTGAGTCACCGTGATTTAACTTCCTCACAAACTGTCATGTCGGGGTGTGGGAGCCCTGTGATAAGAGATTTTGCCTTTTGAGTACAAACTTATAACTACGACTCACGTTTAGTGTCTATTTGTGTCAATTAATGCTATGCCTACCATTAGTCCCTCTCTCCCCCTCTCTCCCTCTCATATATCATTCTATTTTTGAAGATTGATAGATTTTTCTTGGACATGGATACTTGCCTTTTAGTTCATTATAACTGAAACTCTCCTGTTAAGATGGTTGATTGGCGCCTCCCCAGTCCATGCAGATCCTGAAAGAGAAGCAATCGTAGGAAAGTCCATGGTAACATCATTTACAATTTTAACTGATTTTTTTATTTTATTTTCAATATTAAAAAATTATTTTCTTGTATTTTAAACGATATTATGATTTATTGAAAAAAAAATATTCAGTTAAAAGTTAGTGCCTTAAATAATTAAGAATAAACAATATATCAATATTCAAAAAATTCAGATTAAACGATATATCTTCATTCAAAAAATTATATTAAATCTTAATATTATTGAAAATTTAAAAATATTCATAAAATATTATCTTATAATATTATAAATATGTATTCAAAAATATTTTAATAATATTACAATTTATTATAATTTTCTGGCATTCAAAAAAAATATTTAATTAAAAGTTAGTGCGTTGATATGTTTACATTAGAAAATTCAATTTGATGATATATCAATAGTAAAGAATTATAATAAATTTTAATAATTTAGAAAATTTAAAAATATTGACAAAATATTATCTGATAATATTGTAAATATGTGATACAGAATTGTTATTGATTTACAATATTTTAACTAATTTTTTTCTATATTTAAAAAAAAATATTGTATTTTTAACAATATTACGATTTATTTAAAAACTTTACAGAAAACAATATATTTATATTCAAAAAAATTATAAATATTATTTTTTTATATTATTAATGTGTGATAAAAATTAAAAAATTGTTAATGTTGTAAGAATTATTTATTTATTTTTTATTTTATACATTAAAAAACAAATAATAAATTATAAAAATATTAAAAATATGTAGAATGTAATCTTACAATATTTCAAATGTGTGATAAAAATTTAAAATTTGTTATTGATGTATAGATTTTTAATTGATTTTTTTTTATTTTCTATATTAAAAAATGCACAAAATTTTGTAGAATATTAACTTATAATATAGTAAAATTTTAATTTTACTATATTATAATTATATTTTTAGCTTCTTATTTTACTATAATGCACATTAACAAGACGAATAACTATATGTGCAATAAATATAAAATAATTAATTATGATATTTTTTTAATTGCACCAACTATTGCTGACACATCAATATAAATTTTAATAAAATAATTTTTATGTTATTAGTTAGCTATTCATATTTATATTTATTTTAATTTATAATCTACTTGACATTTTCCTTTGAAATACGATGTCGCGGTTGTAGAATTAAAATGCTTGATAACCTACTTCTCTAATAGTGAACATCAACCTATTGAAAATAAATAAATCGATAAAAAAATGCATCGATTTAACGCGGTTTATACCGATCATCGACCTTAATATAGAAGATCACATACTCATGGGACGATAGAAACATTCTTGCTTACCTATCATCGACCATATTTACCTCAAAGCGTCAAAATCCCGAATTTCCACATCAATGAATGCCCTCATCTTACACAAAAACCTCTCCCGATCTTCTTCGTCTAATTTTAAATGACAGTTTGGCATAAATGAACCAAGTTCAACCGAATCGCCATCGAATCAGAACCAAAGCTAACAAACGTAATGAAATGTAGCACATCTATGTAATCATCGACGTTTGGATCGATTAAATCCATTTGTTTTAAAATCTTCCCTTGTTTCGACCCAAGATTGATTTTGTACGAATTACCGAACCAGTTTGGTTCGGTTCAGGATTATTGGGTCTGTTCGGTTATTAGACCCCTACTAAGCTCTCTATAGGATCTTAAATTACATAAAAGACCTCATTCCATTGGCCAACAGAACAAAACTCCAAGGGTATTAATTGACAAATAGGGCGTAGGAGAAGATACAAAGCGGAGAAAAGTTGACTTGCTCGGACGCGTACACATGCTCCCCCAGGCCCCAAGCCCCATCCCATCAAAGCCTGCGCACTACGCGCATGTTAGTTATCACCTCACTCTTCACTGCGCTCAATCATTTTCCGAAGGAATAAAAAATATTAAATCCCATGCATTTTAATTATTCGATTAATCTCTTTCATCCAATCAATGTCTGCCACCTGTCAAAATAATGAAAGGAAATTACTCAGCCCAGTCTGTCTCTTAAAACTGGTCTCTCTGCAGCAACTTTCTTTTTGGATGCCAGTCCGCCATTACTGTCCTTCCCACTAAGCTTTGTTTCTCTCTCTCTCTCTCTCTCTTCTTTCTTGCTCGTACCAAACGGAGATCTAGTACATTGCTGAGTGTTATCTGTATGTCATATCTAGTCTATTTTTTTGTTTCAGACCCTTCGAGCTCCGGTTGGGTCCCTATTTTCTATACGGACTTGAACGGATCAGATTCGAAGTATCGATTGGCTTCGGAGGTAATTAGGCTAAAGATCGATCTCCTATAGCTGGTGTTGTTTTGGTAGTCTTAAAGATGAATCCACTCTGCTGCATTGCTCCAGTTTCGATCGATCGCGATAGGAGCCATCACGTGGGAGCAAAATCTTCGAATCAAATTCATCTAGGTTTCGATGCCCCTATTGTAGCTGTTAGCCATGGCTCGAAACCGAGTTTTTCAGGTCAGGTCTCTTCGGTTGGAACTGAACCGGAGAGACCTTCTCTTGCTCTGAATCCAGAAGTCGATGAGTCAGTTACCGAGGTGTTCGGCTGCAATGGCGGCCTGAGTGCTAGTGTTGCTGGAATTTTGTACAAGTGGGTGAACTATGGGAAGGGGTGGAGGTCGAGGTGGTTCGTTCTTGAAGATGGCGTGCTTTCATACTACAAGATCCACGGTCCTGATAAGCTTTTAATGAGCCCAGCAAGGGAGAAAGGCGTGAGAGTGATCGGAGATGACTCTATGAGGTTTATGAAGAAGGCTAATTGGGGTAGCACGCAAGTTGGATCATTGCCAAAGCAGTGCAAGCCTTTTGGTGCTGTACATTTGAAGGTTTGGTTTCGTTCTTTATCACTTACCAGTATATGAATTTAGTAGCTATGGCTCTAGTGTCAATATTTCGTTTATTTCCAAGAAATGGTTGAGATTGTGATGCGAAACTTAGTCTGATGCCTAGATATGTGTTCATATCTAGTCAATTTCTAAAAGAATTTCTGCCCTCTGGTTCATTCTTTCAAGTAAAGAGAGCTTAAAATCGCGGTTACTAATTGGTGCAATGGTGGGGAATCTGAATTACATACTGGTTTTACACTACGGAAGAAACATATGCATATAGAGTATTAATTTATTTAATCGTATATGCACTAAATATATTTGTTTCCCTGAAATTTGGTGAGCGAAAAAACAGTGTGTGCTGTTGGAATGGAGTCTGACATTGTTGTTGAGCTCCCTAGTTGTGTGAATCAGATGCTTTTCCTCATATGTGACCTTTTACTTATTCTGTTGTAAGATTTCTTCCCCATTTAACGAATGGAGCTTTGGCAATGATAGCTTTGCAGTTACTCTTTCAACTTGTCCCCTGTTGTTATACTGATCTAAAAGCATCACTTTTTATTTGAGGCTTTCTGCTTCTAGTTGTCTTCTTATAGATCTACAGAGCTCAAGTAGCTGAGGTTGGGAAATAAGTATTTCACTATGTACTCTCATGGTGATGAGAACCATGGGTGGTATTTCTCTATCTTAATGAACAAAATCCGGATATTTTATACATGAGTCCATCATAAAGTGGTTGTTAATATAGTGGTGACTTATTTTTCACAAGAGGTGCTATTGTTAATATAATGACGATTTTTCAAAAAGAGTTGCTATATTATTCTATGTTTAATGCAAAAAACGCACGGAAATGGCAATTATCCAACATGAGGTCAGTAACATGTATGCATTTGAGCTGCTTTATGCTCAATAACATGTATGCTTTTGAGGCGCTTGCTCTTTTATTATATTTTGAACGATGAAGAAGAATTAGTTGCTTCCTCCCTCTTTTCACACGTGGTTTTTGTATGCTTTCCAGGTTTCTTCTGTTCGTGCTAGCAAATCGGATGATAAAAGACTTTCCATATTCACTGGGACAAAAACACTTCATCTATGTTGTTCATGTAAAGAAGACAGATCTGTATGGATTGAATCCCTGCTGTCTGCTAAAGAACTTTTCCCTAGAGCGCTATCTAGTAGTGATTTGCCACAGTCAGAAGATGTAGGTATTTCAATAGAAAAACTTCGGTCACGACTATTGCTCGAAGGTATTGATGAGTCGATCATCAAAGACTGCGAGTCAATTATGCTCTTAGAACTCTCTGAGCTCCAAAACCAGTTGAAATCTCTCCAACATAAACATGTTACTCTTTTAGATACACTGAGGCGATTGGAGGTGATTTTTTTAATCATTTGTTTTATTGATAAATAGTTATCTTTTTATTTCTTGACACCATCACAATAACTCCATGTTGTGAAGGTTACTAATAAAAGTTATCATGATTTTTGAAAAATGGAGATGTATATTGTCTTATTCCTCCAACTTATGTTCAAACCATATTTTAGGCTTTCCAAATGTCTTGTTTAGTAAGGTCATTACCAAGATGCCAAAATATCCTTCTGTTTTTCCTATATTAAGAAACATGCCTATAATTATTACTCTTAGGTATAGCTTATTTTTTGTATCTTGACTCTATAAACTCCGATGAATAACCTTGTAATAAATTCTAAAAAAATCATCAATTGCATAGTGTTACTGTATGTAAAAAAAAATTTGTTCACACAGCTTACATTGAGTTGAACTGGAGCAGATTTGTTTAGTTCAATCTAATTAGTCAGAGAAAGCTTCTCGAATAATGTATTTTTATGGTTTTCCTCCTTATATCCTCCTTGAAACAAACTTGTTTTTTATTAGTAGATAAGTATAATAATCTGTTGTTGATTGCTAATAAAGTTGCTCATCACGTTTTTATCTGTATCACTTTCAACTTTCTCCAATGCCTGGCAAATAGTCTAATCCTTGAATATTTGATGAATTAGAAACTTGTTCTTTCTGATGTTGATTTATCATGTCCATACTACTTTGCAGGCAGAGAAAATAGAGCTTGAAACTTCTGTTATAGATGAAACTAAGGCACGAGATTCATTTTGTGGACAAGGGAATAGAAGAATTAGTGGTTAGTGTCCTCTTCTACCAGACTCTTATTTACCCCCAAAAGTTGACTTTAATGTTGAAGTAGTGAAGTATGTGGTCTTGACTACTTAAGATAGTTCATTGTTGCAACTCCGTTAATATTCTGCATGCTTGTTAAACCATAGTGCATCGGAAAGTAATCTGCAGTTAACCAAAATTTGATGATCTTAGAATTTAGTAACTTTTACTGAATCAGTAAATGGTTTTATCTTCCATTTGAATGATTAAATAAATTAGTAGCAATTTTCTTATGTTTAGAATTTGGTGTTGATATATCTCCTTATTTTCAATTTTATGGCAGATTTTTACTCAGTGATGTCAGAGGGCAGCATGACAGATTTTGAAGCCGAAAATGAAAGTCAGGATGGTGGAGACGCTGAAACAGATGAAGATGATGGAATATATTTTGACACGAATGATTTCTCATCTTCAGAAGTTTTAAGAAGTGCTTCATACCGTAGTAGGGAATCAATGGGAAACACTTGTATGCATGATAACAACTCTTTATTATCTGGTTATCTTCACGGGTCTGAGAAGCAAATCAAGAGAAGAAAATATCCATTTGTTAAAAGAAGAGATAACTTACCAGAACCAAAGGAGAAAGAGAACCCTGTTGGTTTGTGGTCAATTATCAAGGATAATATAGGGAAAGACTTATCTGGAGTTTGTCTTCCTGTTTATTTTAATGAACCCCTTTCTACTTTGCAAAAGTGTTTTGAAGATTTGGAGTACTCTTACTTGGTTGATCAAGCTCTAGAATTGGGAAAGCAGGTCATTTTTATAGTTTTGCTTTCTTTTGGCTGAAAACAACTGATTTCTACTTGTGGTAGTTTGTGTCCTGATCCTGGAATGTGCGTCATTCTCTAGAATAGACAGATAAAGCGGGTCAATATTTGCAAGATGTGTTTATTATCTGAACTCTACCTTTTTTTGTTTGTTCCAATGTGTAATTAGTTTACACTACAATATTTGCTTTTCATATTTGAATATGAGGAAGATATGCATTCATTAACCATATGTATTCTTAATCTCTGCTGCAGGGGAATGATTTGATGAGAATCCTAAACATAGCTGCTTTTGCTGTTTCTGGTTATGCTTCAACAGAAGGCAGACTTTGCAAGCCTTTTAATCCACTCCTTGGGGAAACCTATGAAGCCGACTATCCTGACAAAGGGCTGAAATTTTTCTCTGAAAAAGTAAAAGTTCTTTCTTGCACCTAACTAACAAGCCTGGTTTAGGGTTGGACAAAATTGACTCAAATTGACGGACTAGACTAGACCATAATGTTTTGGTCACACTCTTGTTTATCTTGGTAGTTATTGGTTTTGATCTTGGTTTTAGCCTGAAAATTTAAAAATTAAAATATATTAATCTAATTTTATTTTTTTCAAAAATTAGCTTGACCAAAGTGTATTACTTCTAATTTAAATTAAAAATTAATAATGTGTTGAATAATGTCAGTAAATATGTGTTTTAATTTTTTTTGCATATTATATAGATAATAATGATTTTCATTTTATAATCAATTAATTTATTTTTTGTTTAGTATTTTATATTATTATATTAAGTTATATATACTTTGATAGATTTGAATATTAATAATTTTATTATTTTGAATTTATTTTATTTTATTTTATTTTATTGGGAAAACCCAAGACCTCTTGTTTGATCCTGATCATGCACGATATTGATCATGTATGTTCCTGATTCTGGCCTTAAAATCTAGAAATCAAAATACATTAATCTGATCTTATTTTTAAAAAAAAATCGAATCAGACCAGACCACGTCCACTCCTAGCTAGATTTATAATTTTTCATATAATGTGAAAATTTGATTTAGGTTTTCTAGTTTTTGACTAACATGAAGGATGAATATAGGTGAGTCACCACCCAACCATTGTTGCTTGTCATTGTGAAGGACGAGGCTGGAAATTTTGGGCAGATTCGAATCTTAAAGGGAAGTTTTGGGGACGATCGATTCAGCTTGATCCTTTGGGGGTCCTTACCTTACAGTTTGAGGATGGCGAAACATTTCAATGGAGCAAAGTCACCACTTCTATCTACAATATCATACTAGGTAAAATCTATTGCGATCATTACGGTACCATGCGCATAAGAGGCAGTGGCAATTACTCTTGCAAGCTCAAGTTTAAGGAGCAGTCTATTATAGACCGAAATCCGCATCAGGTATTTTGTGTAGACTGCAATGACTAGCAACAAACACTATTAAGGATGTCTTTTTTATAATTTCTTTGGTTTCACTAAGCTATATACATATGGCCGAGTAAGTTGTTCTTCCAATCAGAGCCAACTACTATGCATTAACAAATTATAAACTATTTCAAAATCTCAAGCTTATGACGAAAAATAATTTAATCATTTATATTTTATTATCATTCTTATTACATCTAGGTCCATTGTTTTAAGAATTTTTTTTCAATAAGATTTTTTTTTTATTTTTGTTGAGAATCCAACTTGAGACTTCTAATTTTGCATTAATGTGAATTATTAACTACATCAAAATCTCGAGCTAATGAATAAAAAATAATTTAATTATTTATATTCTCGCATAATGCATTGCTTATGAAAAAAGAAAACTAAATTGTTTTCGTTAGAGAATTTCTGGTTATTTTGTTACTAGTTATAGTCATGTCTAAAAAGTGATTTTCTTTTTGTATCCACATCTATTTGCTCAACGGTATGGAGCTTAATTCAGAATTTTATTTTTTAAAAAGTGAATTTTGCCTTTTAAAATTTCAGGTCCATGGTTTTGTGCAAGATAATAGAACTGGGGAGAAAGTAGCGATGTTAGTCGGGAAGTGGGATGAAGCAATGTATTATGTGCTCGGAGATTCGACCGGAAAGCCAAAGGGATATGATCCAACCACTGAAGCTGTATTGCTCTGGGAAAGGGATAAATATTCTACCAAGACTAGATATAATCTCTCTCCTTTTGCGATATCATTAAATGAAATCACTCCTGGCTTGTTGGAGAAATTACCTCCGACTGATTCGAGATTGAGGCCCGATCAACGACATCTAGAAAATGGCAAATACGAGTTGGCAAATGCAGAGAAACTAAGACTTGAACAATTACAGAGACAGGTTTGCGCCATCAATCATTTTGTCTAAAGAGTAAAACGAGAAGCCTTGAATTGATGCTTTTAGAGTAATAATAGATTTATCATTATAGTATTTTGTTAGATTACACTTTGGATACGTCAAATAGTGATTGATATTATAAATGCATTAATTAATTTTTTTATAATTTATAATATTAATTGGATTTTAATTGTTCTAATAGTTATTTGACATGTCAGCGTATATTTTTAAAAAGTACAATAAGATGGTAAACGTAGACTTACTTATGGTTTTAAGCTGCCCATGATCAAATATTAATCATTTTTTTAAAAAAAATACTACATTTGGACCATTTACTCATGTTTTTTTATTCGACTAACAGCATCGATGTGGCAATCATAGCGTAATCCGTCATTTAAGTTTTAAGAAACGATATAAAGTTGCTTGCTTGAGCTGAATTTGATTCTCTTATGTCACCTTAAAAGCTGAATTGTGTTCAATGATTTGGTGCAGGCTAGGAAACTGCAGGAGAGAGGGTGGAAGCCGAGGTGGTTTGAAAAAGATGAGGATGGGTGTTACAGATACAAGGGTGGATATTGGGATGCAAGAGAGAAGAAAAAGTGGGACGAAATTCCCGATATATTCGGGCAGAGTGGCGATTTCCCGTCATGTTCCGACGAGTGAGAAGAACCAGACCACCTCGTTTTCAAGAACTCTTGGTTCCCTATTTGTTTGTCATATTTTCTGCCTGTTTGGTGGGTGGAAGTTTTGATGCAGAAACCCATGATTGAAGATGCACTTTTAAGGTTGTTGCTCCATCAATTGACATTAAGGTAATCTACATTTGGAAGAAATTACATCTCCATCTGAATTTGTATTTTGATTCAATTTTCAGTATTAATTAGGACCTGACCCGTACTGAAATTCTCGGGTTGGTTTAACCGTGGCTCCTTCGGTTTTGGGTTGATTTGTTTTTGGTGATCAGAATATAAAACCGATGGTTCGGATTTGGTTCATCTTCTTTGCCTTTTCTGTTTGCAACAAGACTCTCGCTTTACGGCAAAGTTTATCGTGCCCTGTGACTCGGTTTAGACCCAAGTTTTGGGCTGTTTTTGGGAGGAGCTGGAACAAGTTTTGATTCAAATTCCACCCTCGACCGAGGTTCACAGTTTAGGTTTTCGAGGGTCCAAACTGGGAAAACCGAATTGAACCTCAGGACAGATGATTTTCTCTCATATCCGACACAAACCCGAAACTTGTTTCAAACCAAACCAAACCAAAAACTCAAAACTCAATCCATTCACAATAAATGCTTCAATAATTTGATATTTCATTGGATCTACCTTAGCTTTTATAACCCATTTCCTCAGAAATTCTTAAAAATAATTTAAAACATTTGAACCATGGGTAATATGTGTTCAAATCTTGATTTCAGCTTGACGCATCATAAACAAAACCATCAAACGCTGTTTGTAATTTTGTCAACGCGGGTCGAGACAATCTGCGTCGAGGTATTCTAATCGTGCACCATAGAATAGGGGTGGGCACGTCCGGGACATGTCAGTTTCTAGGTGAATCGGATCCGTTTTCAATTTGTCCGGATTGAGTTCTATATTTTTAAAAAATAAAATATATTTTTTATTATTTTTGAGTCATGATTTGAGTTATTGAATTAGGGTTTAAACTGATTTTTAAGTTTATATCGTATTTTATTTTAATTTTAGATCAGAATTTATTCGATTTTAAGTTATTTTGTGATTCACGGTATGATCATTAATTTTATGATTTTTAAAATTTAAGACAGCTAACCAGTTTAAAACAAGAGATTCTATTTCGTACTTAGTACCACTCCTACTATAGAATACAGTGATTGCAGGAAGATAGATTTCTTTAAATGAAGAAATTGAAATATGAGGCTAGAGGTGGCAAACGAACGGGCCGGCCCGCCAGCTCGCCTGTTTGGCCCGTACTATTGACGGTCCGAGCCCAGCTCGGACCGTTACTGTTCACGAGCGGGCCAGGCCCGCTCGTTTAAGGCGGGCTGAGCCGAGCCTGCATATGCAGGCTCGCGAGCCCGCCGAGCCTGGGCTAGAAACACGGGCTCACGAGCCTGGTTCGTGAGCCTGGTGAGCCAGCTCGCCAGCAGCCCGCCAGCCCGCCAGCCTGCTCACGAAGCTCGTCGTCTTCTTCGCCAGAGCTCGCCGTCTTCGGTTGCCAGAACGCCAGAGAAGATCGCCGTAGCTCGTCATCTTCGGCCGAGCAGCCCGGCAGCTCGTCGTCTTCGCCGGCAGTTCGTCGTCTTCCTCTGGTTCTCGATCTGGGAACCAGATCGCCGTAGCCCAGCTCGTCGGTTGTCTGTTCCAGCGCAGGTATTGATCACGTAGATCTTGTGGAGTGCCGTCGGAGGGACGTTTCTGTAGCTCGCCGTCGGAGGGAGATTTTTGTAGCTCGTCGGAGGGAGATTTCTGTAGCTCGCCGTCGGAGGGAGATTTCTGTTCCAACGGTCTGATGACAGAGAAGATCGCCGTAGCTAGCCGTAGCTCGCCGGTTGTCTGTGCCGGCAGACTGCCGTCGTCTTCTTCCCCTTTCCGTCTGTCACCCCTCTCAGCCGTCTCAGCCGTCGTCGTTTTCTCCGCAGCCGCAGCAGCAACAACAAGATCTCTCCTCGTCGTCTTCTTCCCCTTCCCTGTCGACCGTTGCCAACGTGACCGTTGCCAACGTGCTTCAGGCAACGGTCATCAGACCGTTGCCTGATTTATCCCCTCCCCGGCTCCCCGGCTCCCCCCTCCCCCAATTCTCCCAATTCTCCCTCCCCTTCTCTCTCTACGTTTGGAAATCTATAAATACGAAGGTTTCATTCATCAATTTTTCATTCAGATTTTCATATTCTTCAAATCTCAATTCATTCATCAATTTTCAATTCTCAATTTCTATATTCTTCAATTACCCCAATCTACAATTTTCTCTCAATCTCTCAATCTCTCAATCTCTCAACAAGGTATTTTTATATTGTATTTATATAATTTTTTTTATTATTTTGATTTTAGTGTAAGGTGTTTTGATTTTAATATATGATGTATTTTTTGTAGGATTTGTATACGTGAAAGAGATCACAAATTGATAACACATACAAGCCGTTGTTGAGTAATTGGTGTGAGCCGTGGGGTAAATTTTTATTTTATTATTTACAATAGTTAATTTTTTTAATTATGGATCCACGTAATTCTATACTCGACACATTTAGTGATGATGATGTTCAAGAAGTTAGGGGAGATAATCACGTATTTTCATTTGGTCAATCATCCGCACAAGCATCCACTTCTTCACCAAGAAAAAAAAGAAATAAATCGTCGAATGTATGGAATCATTTTGAATTAAAGGATATTAGTGTTGGTGGAAAAATAGAAAATAGAGCACAATGTAAATATTGTATTAAAAATTATGCATACGAGTCTGGTAGTTCTACTAGTACTATTGGTAGACATTATAAAAATTGTCACGCAAACGAGCAAAAAAAAGATGCTACACAAACTCTCTTGAATGCTAGTGATAGTGGCACTTTTATTTATTCACATAATAGATTAAGAGAAGGAATAGCAAAATATGTATCACAATCTGAAACACCTTTATCTATGTTTGATAGCGAATTATTTGAAAATTTTATGAAAGAATACGTTAATCCTAGTTTTAAACGAGTGCCTAGAAATACAACTAGAAATGATATTATTAAAATGTATAGTAATATGAAAAATGAATTAATATCATTTTTTTAAATGCATCGTGTATGTCTATTTCTATCACTTCTGGTTTATGGAGTGCGCCTAACGCATTAGGATATATCGTGATAACTTCTCATTTTATTGATGAGAAGTGACAATTAAATAAAAGAATATTAGGATTTCGTAGTTGTGAATATCTCATAGTGAAGTAACTATTTATAGATATATTGTTGGAATTTTGCAAGAATATAATATTAGAGATAGAATTTTTAGTTTTACTCTCGATAACGCTTATGCTAATGATGTTGCCATTTATCAATTTAAAAAATTATTTCTAGATACTTCTCATAATTCTTTTTTTCACATGCGTTGCGTCTGTCATATTCTAAATTTAATTGTTAAAGATGGCATGTCATTTATTTCTCCGCATTTAGATTCAATTAGATCTGCAATTTCTTATATTATATCATCTAACACTCGACAACAAGAATACAAAGAATTTTGTAAAATTGCTCAACTTAAACCACGAAAATTAAAAACTGATATAGATACTAGGTGGAATTCAACTTATCTCATGTTAGAAAATGTTAAGCCCTATTGGTTAGTTATTTGTGGTTTTATTAGTGAAAAAACAAAATATATTTCTCTAGATCATACTAGTTGTGACATTGCTAATTTATTTCTTGATTTTCTAAAACCATTTTATGATGCTACAAATGAATGTTCGGGAATTTATTATCCCACTACTCATTTGATTCTTCCCATGTTTTTAAAATTGACGAGTACTTTTACAAAATATAGACAAATTAATGAATTTTGTGACATACTTGACAAAATGGAGACAAAATTTAAAAAATATTGGCTTGACATACCTACTATTTTCTCATTTGCATGTGTAATGGACCCTCGATTTAAAATAAAAGGAGCGTGTTTACTTATTGATAAAATTTGTTCTCATTTAGGTATTACTTCGAAAATTAATATTACTACATTACAAAATGATATTGCTTGTTTATATTCTTCTTATGAACTTAAATTTTCTAATGTTACTCATTTTACTCCGTCTTCACGTAGTATTTGTAGTTCTATTAGTAGAGGTGTTGGACCTTCACAAGATTTATTAAATGACATTTTAGATGAAATAGATAGCGATGTTTATTCTTGTAGTACACAAAGAAATGAACTAGATATTTATATTGACACTCGATATAAAATTTCTCGAGACGAGAATTTTGATATTTTGGCTTGGTGGAGAGGCAACTCCACTTCATATCCTATTCTTTCTAGATTGGCACGAGATCTACTTACCCCTCCGGTCTCTACCGTAGCATCGGAGTCTGCTTTTAGTGCAGGTGGACGTGTGTACGATGATCGACGAGGAAGACTTGCACCGGATATTGTGGAGACACTCATTTGTATGAAGGATTGGAACGACGCTGTCACGAGAGATCAACAACGGGCGGATGACATATTAGAAGAATTCTAAAATTTGGATGTCGAAGACTAAATGTTTATTTAAACTTGAAAATGTAATTTTTATTTTGATATTTTTTTCGTCTTCTTGTATTATTTTTTTGTCATTTGCACATGATTGACAATTAGATGAGTGCCAATCTAGTTGAGATGTATCTAATATGTAGTGATGCAAATGTCAAAAATAAAATAAATTGTATACATGTAGAAATTATTATTTTTAGCGACATGTAATTTTTATATTGCAATATTCAACGTTTATTAAAAATTAATTTCAACTATGTAATATTGTAAATAAATTATAATTATTGATGTGAGATAAATTTATTTAGTTATATTTGGCTCGTTAGGCTCGGCAGGCTCGTTAGGCTCGTGGCTCGTGAGCCGGCTCGAGTTGAAATTTTTTAAAAAAAAGCTCGTTAGGCTCGGTAGGCTCGTTAGGCTCGACAGGCTCGACGAGTTAAAATTTTTCAGGCTCGGCCGGCTCGGCTCGGCTCGGCTCGTTTGCCATCTCTATATGAGGCTAGGCAAGAAGGAGAAAGCTGAAGAAGATTTTGAATGTCTGGTTGTGAAGCTTTCTCGAAGTGATGTTTAGTCAACCCTCATAAAAAATCATTCAATAATTCGTGGACTTGAGCTTTGGACATTCCCATGTTCATTCATGGCTCCAAAACAAAGACTTCTATAATTGTGTGGAGAGAGAGGGAGGGGAGGGAGGGAGAGGTTGAAAGAGGGTGAGAGAAATAGAGGCAGAGAGAGGATGAAAGAGGGAAAGAGAGGGAGAGAAGAGGTTGAGAGAGGGATGAAAGAGGGAGAGAGAGAGAGAGAGGTTGACAGAGGGAGAGAGAGAGAGAGAGGAAGCATATCATTCGTCTAAGAAATCATTCAACATTGACAATTTAAAGAATGGACGAAAATTGATGAAAAATTAGTCAAATTAATAGAAAAATTTAGCATATAATATGGGTAAGCATATTAAAGTCTTCTTCTACTAAACAAATTCAATATTGTAACACGATATTACACATGAACATGAGAATGATTACAATACAAGGATGATTATACCTAGCTTTTTGTCACTTATTTGGACGTCTAAGTTATTGTTTTCGATAGAAACCCGGATTAGAACCGGACCCAAAAACTCTGCAACTGATTCGGTTTAGATAGGGTTGAAGAATTAGCCCATTTTCAAAAGGGCTTATGGGCCAGAAAGACATTGTTAGGCCCATACCAACCCTAAGAACAGTGCCCATGTTTGGGCTACCTGGGTTGGGCCCATATCCCAATTCATGGTTCCCATTTTTTGGGTAAAAACAAAAAACTAAACTCAATCAAAAATAAATAAATAAATGGTTAAAAATTGAAAGAAAAACAGATTAAAAAATTTTCTTTAATTTTTAATCCTACGGTTGTGATGATTTAGGATTATTTTCTTTGCGGTCGCACACAATACATCACCACACCTGAATATTTCTCTTAATAACATAAATTATAATTGATAAGCCATTGAAGCCTGGTGGACGGTGGTATCTGGCGTTCTCCTCTTCTGCAACTCGGTATCTCCATCTTCTACCTCTTCTTCTTGAATCTTGAACGTAATCATCTTCGCTAATCTTCAATTTCAACATATAATCTTTATCAGGTACGGATTTCTTGAATCATCATCAGATTCTCCTCGTGTTGATCGTATTTTATTTTCAACGTCAAGAAGCTTCTGAATCTAAGGATCGCCGATTATTGCTCTTTATCGTCGAATTCGGCGCGATTTGGAATTATTTGAGTGTTGAGGGTGCTTGATTATAAATCCTTGTCTTCTTTGTATGTGCGGTTCCAGTTTTTGAATATTTTTCTTCCTATTCTCATTTCGAATTTGGATGGCCCCTGGAGGTAGTTTGATTGATTTTAATTAGGTTTTTATTATATGGATGATGATGAGCATGGGCGACGAAGATCCCGATGCAGTGCTTAGTGACGTAGAAGGCGATGATCTAGTGCCGATTGCGGTAAAGAATGTTTCCCCGGAAGAAATTTCCGTCGATAGGTTTAGGGACCTTCTGGCTGAGCTCGATCATGAGCGGCAGGCTCGTGAGGCTGAAGAGAAATCCAAATTGGAATTGCAAGGTTCATTCAATCGCTTGAAATTACTTGCTCACGAGGCTCTTAAGAAGCGGGATGAATGCATTAGACAAAGAGACGATGCCATAAGGGAGAAGGAAGAGGCTTTGAAATCAAATGAGGTCGTCTCAGCTCAGTTGGCTGAGGCGAATAAGTTGAATGAAGAAGTTTCAAAGCTGAAGGATGAAATTACCTTGCAATTAGACGAGGTTACAAAGGAGAGGGATAGGTTGAAATCTGAAATTGGGAATGCATCGCATATGCTTGTGACTGGAATTGATAAAATATCAGGGAAAGCTAAAAATTTCAAGAATTTCACGGCAGGGGGATTGCCAAGGTCTCAGAAGTACACTGGTTTACCAGCCGTTGTATATGGGGTTATAAAAAGGACAAATGAGATTGTAGAAGAGCTCGTTAGGCATATTGATGCCACTGCAAAGTCTAGAAATGAAACTAGGGAACAGATGGAGTACAGGAATTATGAGATTGCTATTGAGGTTTCAGAGCTTGAAGCCACAATCAGTGGTCTGAGAGAAGAGGTCACGAAGAAAACATCTCTGATTGAGAATTTAGAGAAAGTTATTGCAACAAAGGATGAGAGAATATCTGAAAATGAAAGAGAGATGTTGGAAAAATTAAATATGGTGGAGAACGAAGCCTCTGAGTTGAAGCAGTTAGCTCATGACTATGATGTTAAGCTGAAAACTTTGGAGTCGAAACTGGAGTCTCAGAGACCTTTACTCAATGATCAATTGAGCTTTGTTTCCAAAATTCATGGCAGGATTTTTAATGTTTTGAAGATTGTTGATGCTTGTAATGTCAATGATTCTGATTTTTCAGAGTCCTTTTTTCTCCCTCAAGAATGGGATGGAGAGGAAACTACACGTGCAACATTAGCAGGAATGGAATCAGTCTATGAACTAACAAAAGTTGTCATCGAGAAGACAAGATATTTAATGGAGGAGAAACATCGGGAAATAAAGGATTTGGATGAAACAGTTGCTCGGTTGATGAAAGAGAAAGAGCATATTGGATCTTTACTGAGAAGTGCTCTGTCAACGAAGATGACATCTGATCCATCTTCGAAGAGTAGCCAATTGTTTCAAGTTGCAGAAAATGGTTTGAAAGAGGCCGGAATAGAATTTAAATTTATCAAACATCTTGGAAAGAAAAATGTTCCAAATTCTAGTGATAAAGAAAATTTTGCGGACACTGAAGATGAGATTTTTACCCTGGTCAGCTCTCGGTTGCACATATATTTTTAATTATTATAAAGATTTTTCATACTATTCTACTTCATCTCAACGTTGCTTATTGATTTCATGCAGGCTGGTGCATTGGAGAACATCGTGAAGGTCTCTCAGATTGAGATTATTGAGCTACGGCATGCTCTTGACGAATTAAGGTACTTTTCAGTTAAAGCACTACTCGTTGACTTTAATTTGTGTTCATGTTGGATGGTTCCTTTTTGTCAAAAGCGAATTCAGTTTCCTATAATTTCATCTCATTTTTTATATTGTTCTCCAGGGCAGAGTCAAGTTTACTTAAAGAGCATCTAGAAGTCAAATCCAAGGAGCTTAGCCATAGAATGCGTCAAATTGAGAAACTTGAGGAGAAGGAGAGAATAGCTAATGAAAGTGTATGTTCTAAAAGTCTAGAGTTTCCAAGATAATATGCTTGTTCTTCAGTATGTACCTTTCGTACATTGCACTGATAACTAATATTTTGCCATGATTTATGTTTTGATGTCTCTCAACTGGGTTTTTTTTTGTGTTGTAGATTGAAGGGCTAATGATGGACATAGCTGCTTCAGAAGAAGAAATTAGCAGATGGAAAGAAGCAGCAGAGCAAGAGGCTGCTGCAGGTAGAGCCGTTGAGAAAGATTTTATGGGACAGGTAGCATTCGGATAACAAATATTTGTTTTTTCAATGTTGCTCTATACTTAGAGTTATTACTTACGCCACTAATTTTATACATGTTTCTTACTTTGTTTATGAGAACTACAAGAAAGATTACTTATAGGCATATGTTTTTTTGTAAAAATAGATATCATTCTTGTCATGTGAAGGACTAAACATCGTAGATATGAGTTATGTTAGGTTTACTATATTAGCATATATTTTTATTATATATGCTGACATGTTGAGCTGTGATTGGTTCAATTAAAATACATTTAATGTCTTATAATTAAAATAATTATTTATTATATTTATTGGACAAATGACAGTTCAACATGTTAGCGTGTACATTAAGAAGATATGTTAAGAATGTAAATCTAACATTATCTCTTAGATATTTGTCTAGTCTACTACATTGCTATTCGAAAATCATTTAAAAATAGAATTTCGTTACTGAAATAAATTTGACTAGAGAAACATGATTACACTTAATTGACCAAACTCTCGCACCGTCAATCTGTGTACATTTAGAAGGATTGTCTACTAGAAACATGATTACATTAAATGTTCTTCTTGGTTACAGAACTTGTTGTCACAGCTGATTTGATATTTGCAGCTCTCAGCACTTAAGCTGGAACTTGAAGAGGAGAAACAAGCCATGATGGAGTCGGATAAGAAGCTCAAATTTAAAGAAGAAACTGCAACTGCTGCCATGGCAGCAAGAGATGCTGCTGAGAAATCATTGAGATTGGCAGACATGAGAGCATCCAGGCTACGTGACCGAGTAGAAGAGCTGACACGTCAACTCGAAGAATACGAAAACAGGGAAGACGCTGGAAGAGGACGAAATGCACCGAGATATGCATGCTGGCCATGGCAATGGCTTGGCTTGGACATTGTAGGATCTCAACGGTCTGAAATTAGCCAACCAATTTCGAATGAGATGGAGCTTTCCGAACCTCTTCTTTGATATACTCTGTGATGACCCAACAAAAAAAATGAAGAAAAGATGAAAACAAGCTGGAGAATGTCTCTTATTTGTTGTGAAATTTAATGTTAGAAGAGTATTTTTGATTAACCCTTTTTTTCCTTCTTTTAAATAGACTCAACTTAAAATGCAATTATGTTGTTTAATTTCCTTCTTTGTTGGTCTTCCAATTGAAAAATAACAGTACAGGATCTTACAAGTTTACGAGCTTTTATCGGAGTTCTGATGGTCAATAGTCTCATCCAAGCTTAAATGAGGTAAATTACATATGCTATTCAAGATCATGAACTTTTGTGTAGAACTAGATTTATTTATTTCTATATTACATAGTTTTCCAGATGTAAAACATAGACATTACTTATTCAAGCTGCGATTGCTGAGCCGGGATTATAGATGACAGGGACAAGTTTGAGAGGTGTTTTCTTGGGTAAGGTCACGCAAAACCCAACTGCTTCTTCCATGTTCATATCCTCAGGCTTCATTCCATCTGGCATCTTCCAATCAAAGCAGTACAAAAGGTTTGCCAGAGCGAGTTCGACGTTTGTTGTCCCCATAAACATCCCAGGGCAAATTCGACGTCCAGAACCAAATGGTAAAAACTCAAAATTCTGTCCTTTGTAATCAGTTTTACCATCTTCAAACCTCTCTGGATTGAAATCTTCAGGGTTCTCCCAGCTTTTTGGATCTCTCCCTATTGCCCAGGCATTAATTTGGATGAGCGATTTGGGTGGAATATCGAACCCGAAGAGCTTGAATTCAGACATGGTTTCTCTAGGTAGAAGAAATGGAGCTGGTGGATGCAACCTGAGTATTTCTTTCACCACCATTTTTAAGTAATGAAGCTCATCAATATCCATTTCTGTGACTTTTCCTTTGTTTCCCACCACATTTCTGATTTCTTCTTGTGCTTTTCTCATTGTTTTTGGGTTTCTTACAAGTTCCGCCATTGCCCAGATCATTGTGATTGCTCCTGTGTCTACTCCTCCCAAGAACACGTTCTGATAAGAAAAGCACAAAGCATTAGAAACAATAAAGAGGTAAGATTACTTTTTCGGTTTCAAGATTGAGTTAGGTGTGTGTTAGCAGTCAAGAAGAACAATCGAATAAGTAATGCTAAATTTACTTTTTAAGATATATTCTTATTGTACAAATTGACGTAACTAGTTGTGATTGATGCAATAGAATCAAGCATTAAATTTACTTTAACTAGATCAACGACACCTTGACATGTCAGCATATATAGTAAGAAAAAATACTAAGAAAAGTAATTATAGCATTACTCTAACTGAATATATGCTAAGATAATCCAAAAGTAGGTTCGATTAGTTTTTGGTTTGGATTACCAAAAGAAACCAGAAACCCCTGACCAAATTGAGTTTTTCTAATCCATGAGCATAAAAATTGAAGCTCACCATTAGAACTGATTTAATGTGGTCATTGTTTGGAGTACTTATATCCTCTTCAGCCTTTTCTCTATCTATTCCCAGCATCAAGTCTATAATGTCTTCTTGCGCAGGCTTTGTCCTCTTTGGATCGAGATGTTCAGCAATTACTCGCTCGAAGCAGTCATCGAGCACAGAGAAAATCTTCTCGAGCCTCCCATGAAGGCCTGAAAACCGGTCGAAAATCCATCCAACATAAGGAAACAATTCAGAGGTCTGAAATCTTCCCAACATGGTCATAGTTTCATGAACAACTTCGACAAGCTCCTCGGCCCCGAACTCGCCAGTTTCAAATCTCTTCCCGAAAGCGATTCGGAAAATAATGCTTGCAGTGAGGAAAAACAACTTTTCTGTTAGATCGACAGGAGTTGAAGTAGATGCAGCCCGGGAAATCGAATTGATGAGAAGCTTGATTTCTTCTTCCCTGATGAATTGGTAGGACTTGATTCGTTTTACGGAGAAAAGCTCGAGAACACAGAATTTACGGATCTGTTTCCAGTTATCGGTATAAGGCGAAAAGGCTATGTCGAGGTAATTGTACGAAAGCTTCTTCGGTCCATCCATTTGAGGTCTACTGCAACACGAACTATCGTGAACTTTTAAGACCTCTCGGGCTGCTTCGGCCGAGGATATTACAATCACGGAAATCTTTCCGAATCGTATTTTCATAACCGGGCCATAAATCCTCGAGAGACTACACATTGAAGAATGGGGGTGATCTCCAAGTTGGTGCAAGTTTCCTATCAATGGAAGCTTCGGAGGACTCGGTGGAGATGACATGCTTTGCCTCTTTGCAATTTTCTTCATTTTCACTAAGAACAACAGGGCCAACAACAGAAGGAACAAATTGAACAACAAAGGTAAATGATCGAAACCCATCGAAAAAGTTTCGTTTTTCTTAAAATGACTGGATTGTGCAAATAAATCTCAGGTTGAAGAACGATCGGGCTCAATGGAATGATCGAAAAAGTACTTGAAAACAATGGAGGAACGTAAGTTTTTATACTGTTTTTAGAGTGCTGATCGATTGGTTGAATTTAATGAAATCGTAGAAGAAATCTCGTTCCGGTCTTGCCTAAACATGGACTAGGATGATCTAGAGGATAGAATTTCCTGGTATGGGAAGGCAAAATAATTACGTCGTCGTCCATTGTTGGAGTTTAGTAAGAGGAGAAATCATTCTGGAATGGTACGGAAGGGAATAGGATGACGAAAGAGCTCACCGCTATTGAAGACTGCCTAATTTCTGTAAGTAATCCTATCTTTGTACTAATTTTAAGAAATTGTAGGATAGACAATTATGGGCTTTATGACTCATAGTTGAAAGAATTTCGCTTAAATTACACGTTTTTAAGCAATCCATGTGAGAAAGTTGCTTGGCTGGGTTGTTATCGAGTAGTACTGTAGTTCGCTAGCCTAAAATTTGTTGGGAAAGTTGGAAGTGTCGGGTACTGGTGTCAATCAGATCTAATTGATTTTTAATTTATAAAAAATCAATGAGAACTTAAATAGAAACCAACTTGAAATTTTGAATCAGATTTAGTTGAGTCAAATATACAATTAGATTGAGTTCAGATTTAATTTTACAGGAACCGACCCTTTGGATTAGTTGGTTAACGATCAAATTCAAAATTAGTGAAGAATTAATTAAATTTACGAGAAACTTTCTCTTTTTAACCGCTTCAAGTTTTTTCAATTTATTTATTTAAAATTTGGATTTTTTTCAATTTTTTATCCAATAAAACAAACACAAATTTGATTATTTTACGTGATTTTATGTAATGGTTCAACCGTGAAATTATCTATTTTAGGTCGGAGCATGCGCTGTTTTATTTCTATTGTGAATTGAATCGTGAAGTGTTGCTACGACTTTGAGAGGAGTCTAACCAATAACTGAAACGTGTATCAGGAAGACTCAGCACGTCCTGGCTAAAATTGCGATTGATCTCTTAGCTTCAACGACAATTCGTAATGATGTTAGGCTATAGCTACTACAAAACGAATAAATTTAGTAATTTGATAGTTTTTTGGTGAGAAAATGATGTTTAATTGTCACATTTTATCTAATCGTAGTGTAAATAAGGGTAAAAACTCATTTTAAGCTTGAGTTCCTGATAAATAGTCCAAAAAAGACATGATTTTTAAAAAGATTCATTGAAGGCTCTTTGAACGCACTGACCTCTCTTTGAACGTCTGAATCCCCCATAAAACTTATATATTCACTCATTTTCTCTTCATTCTTACTCAAATGATTTGATACGAAATTCTGCAAGAATAACAAGTAGGTCAAGCGAATATATATGTTTTAGGAGATTTGAACGTTCAATGGGCTTTAAATATATATTTTTTAAAGTTATACCTTTTTTTGGTTATTTATCTAAAATTTAAGTATAATTACTAAATAATTAACAAGAATTTAAATAAATATAAATATATTTTTTCTTATTTCATCGAAGCAGATTATAAAATTGCAGTATAAATACGATAGAGACCGTAGCCTTGCAACGAGTATAAAATTTTCAGCCCGCACGGGCATAGCTCAGTTGATTCAGAGATGTTAGATTATATATAAGAGCATAGGTTCGACGTCAGCGCTGTCTTAGTGTAAGAGTTGTTACTCTCAATGTTAGGGTAGCTCCTTGGAATATCATGTAAAGGCTTCCTACCTCTGTGCTGCTGAGTCACTGTGATTTAACTCCCTCACAAACTGTCAAATTGAGGTATGAGGGCCTTGAGAGCGAAGATTTTGACTTTGGAATACAAATATAAAATTTCCAACTTTAAAAGACATTCATCCACTTTGGTATCTTATTGAACCACAAATATCTTTTTTAGTAAGAAATCAAGTTATCTCGACGTGACATGAGCGTGAAAGAGGTGCGTAAAGCCCGTGGTAGCAGGGAACCCGTAGTCGTCTTCCTCTTCGTTGCATGTTTTTCTGAGCTCGGCTCCATTGGAGGGGCTATAGCTCGTACCATACGCAGGAAATTAACCTGTAGTTTGAGATCTGTTTGTTCCATCTAATTTTCGATTTATTCCTAAACATCGTAGATCTTGATCGGAAGAAATCGGAGTAATGTCGAAGCCCTGGGGAGGAATCGGAGCTTGGGCGGCGGAGGCTGAGCGCGAGGAGGCGGAGGAACGGGAGGCGGGGGCGGCTGCTTCTGAGGTGGTGAATGAGAGTTTTCCGAGCCTTAAGGAAGCGGTAAGTACGAAGAAGAAGAAGATGAGTTTATCGGAGTTCACAAGGAGCACTTCCATGGCTTCTGGCTCTGTGGGTGCGATTGGAGAGTATAAAGGATTGACTCAGGAAGAGATGCTTCGTCTTCCTACAGGACCGAAGGAGAGGTCAGCGGAGGAGATGCAATATAGTCGGTATGGAGGTGGATTTTCTTCGTACGGCCGTTCAGGTCCGCCACAAGGGAGAAATCGGGATCGAGACGATGGCGAGGGGACATGGGGAGGTGGAAGGAGATCCTACGGTGGATTTGACGACGAACGGCGAGGTCCTCCTTCTAGGGCTTCCGATTTCGATCAACCTTCTAGGGCGGACGAGGCAGACAACTGGGCGTCTGTGAAGAAATCTCTTCCGGCATATGATTCCGGCCGCCAAAACCGATACGGAGCTCTTGATGGTAGTATGGGTGGAGTTTCTCGGGCCGATGACAATGATAACTGGGGAAGCGGGAAAAAGTCTTTTCCTTCAAGATCCTCCACATTTGGTTCAGGTTTTCGTGATTCAGGCGAATCTGATCGCTGGAATAGAGGTGCATTTCGCGAGAATGAGCGGGAGAGGCCTAGGTTGGTTTTGAATCCTCCAAAAGCCAATGCGGGTGTTACCTCTGACGTGAAAGAATCTCCAAAGACAACTAAGCCGAATCCATTTGGTGCAGCAAGGCCAAGAGAGGAGGTTCTGGCTCAGAAGGGATTGGATTGGAAGAAGTTGGATTCAGATATTGATGCAAAGAAAACAAGTAGGCCGACGAGTTCTCATTCCAGTAGACCTTCAAGTGCGCAATCAAACAGGTCGGAGGTCCATGGTATGCAGGGGATTGAAAATGTGTTGAAGCCAAGGCCAAAAGTTAACCCATTTGGAAATGCGAAGCCCAGGGAAGTTTTGCTTGAGGAGAGAGGCAAAGATTGGCGAAAGATGGATCTTAATTTGGAGCATCTTGCAGTTGAGAGGTTTTTTTATGCCTTATCCTTCAATTTTCTTAGTCCCCTGTTGTGTATAATCTGTTTGGCATCATAAGCTGCTATATAGGTGTATGTTCTTGTCAAAAAATGTCGTCTAAAAAGTCGCTTTACTTCTCAAGAGTCCATCATTGGTATTCAATCTTGAGATCATGATCTCTTGTTTGAGGAACGAGTATTTTCTGCAATGAAATTAAGAACTGTTTAGCATCAAAGCTGAATGTTATACTCATGAACTCTTTTATTTTTTATTATGCATCTTAATTTGTTGCTTAAGATTCTTTGAGCATATGCAATGCATTCTTTGTCATTAGATTTTTCTATTTCGGTCTGACACTAGCTTTAATTTCTTATTAAAACAAGAGATAGTAAATTTACCATTTGCATCAATGCTTTGTCAATGATGTGTTGCTCTTGGTTCTTCCTTACACTGGCCATTGATGTTTAGTTCCATTCAATGCTACAATTTATTTTAATCCATGCATATGATGCCTAGGACTGGTTTCATTACTGTTTTCAGATCTGTCACTATAAATCTACAAGTTTTGGTCTGTAAATCTCCTCGACAAATTAGTCACTGCCCTCTTAATTTAATCTGAACAAAACACATAATACAGGGCAGAAACAGAAGAAGAAAGGAAGCTGAAAGAAGAGATAGACAATTTAAAGAAAGCACCCAATGATGAGTTCAAATCCAAAGAGAAAAAGGAGCTAATCCAGGATATAACTGGTGAACAACCTACTTTGCAGGAGAAAATTACTATGAAAGAGAACGAATTGGAGTCACTGATCAGAGATTTAGATGACAAAGTTCGTTTTGGGCATAAGGCCATCGAACGACCGAGCTCGTCTGGAGCTGGTAGAGCTACCATCCTTGAGAGACCACCGGGAAATGAATCTAGAAGCTCTGAGCTAATGACCAGGCCTCTATCGCGCGGCAAAGGAGATGCGTGGTTGAGGCCTGCAGATGATAGAAGAGGATTTCAAGGTGGGCAGCATGGAGGTATTTTGGGCAATGGGGACTCTGAGAGGTACGAATATGATGCATTTCTTTTCTGGTTATGCTAGAGTTATTTTCTTAAGATATATTCTTATTGTATACGCTGACATATCTAGTTCTTATTGATGTAATAAATAATAATTTAAATTATAATATATTAAATATGTTTTAACTAATTAAAGTTCTTAACACGTTAGCGTATATAATGAAAAGTTATGCTAAAAGATAGACGTAACATTACTCTTCTTTTCTTGGTGCTCTTATGTTTCTGAATTTAAAAGGTTTGCTTGTTGCATCTATGATGACGATTATCAATATCATTAATCACGACTTAAATTAGCAGAAAGACTTATTAGCGTAAACTTCTGTTGGACTCTAGTATGATCATCATCAATCATAATATATAAACTGGAAAGAATTTGGAGCTTGAATTTTCATTATATTTCTATGAAATCAAATCGAAAGTGTGTTCTAGCTCAATAATTAGCCTTTTCAGACTCTGTTTATGCTGGTGTTACTTTTCCTTCTTGATTTACAACACCCATGTTGGGACAAATACTTTCTCCTGAGATAGATCACATGGCTTAAATTTTAAAGTTTAGTAGCTTCATAATTTTGTTAACTCAAGTGTGGAGACTGGTGAGATTATTTTATTTGATTGACGATAGATCGATACATGGTCGCTGATTCTTGTGTTCATTTCTTACCTCAGCATCTTAGCTTATATCTAATCAAATACTTGGCTTATCTTGCTGTTAATTTGAGAAATTCTTCTGCAATTGCTTGTGATATCTCAAAGGTTCATCTGATGGTGTTCTACTTTCTTCCCTGCCATGTTTTCACAGGTCTAGATCGAGGGATAGATAGTGAAGCTTGGAACCAATCTTCTGACAAGTATGTTGAAAAGAATAATATTTTCTGACTTACCATGGAAATCTTTTTTAATTTTATTTTTTTTGCTCGGTGAAATAGTAGCAACCAATATTTTCTGGCCCTGCAAAAACCTTTTTTTAAAGTTGATCTGTTCTTAGTTTTTGAAACCTCGTACCAGATTCGATTTCAATTTCTCTTGTTGGAATCAAGGAGTCTGCATTCGTTCTGTTGTTAGTTCCATTTCATGACATTGTTTGTTGTTAGTAAGAAATTTTTGTTAGTCATGAACTCAAGTTCTACTTGTTTTTTTTTTATAATCTTGGTTGGTTTTTAAAATTTGTTAGTTTCGATGATCATAGTCCGATGCTCTTTCTCTCTCTAGCTATCTTTAAATTGATCCTTTTGTTCGTGGGTGCACCTCTTTCTCTCTCTAGAAATGTTCCATTGAACAAAAAAAGACAGCATAGCTTGAAATAGTCATCAAATTTAGAGTTCAATCCTCATCCAAAATCTTTAGATCGACTCCGTATATCAATATGAAGATTTTTCTTTAAATTTTCTCTATATGTTGAATATTGAATGACATAACTTCTTGTACTTTGGTTTTTTATACTAAATTGTCATCTGCCCATGACTGATCGTGTACTGAGTATGACAAACAAATATCTCACATCGTTAAAATTAGGATTGTGAATTGTCATTGCGACGGGTATCGGTATAAAAACGTATAGACCTATCATTGGATGCAGAGTTATTGGATGTTAGTGATGGTGGAGAGGGAATGTTTCTTGTGTGGGCACTTTGTGGTGTCCAAATGGAACCCATCTTCCCCTCAATTGGTGGTGAGAGATAACACAAGTTCTTTTCTATCCCTTTTCACTTTGCAATCTGTTCAATTCCCCCCACTTTGGATTGTCCCACCAAATTTAAAGACGGTTCTACTTTTGGAACAAAAGAAATTACGTTTTTGTTACACAATCTTTCATAAGCGCCTACTAATTCCCTAGATAGTCTCCAGGGTTTCGAGTAGGCAAAATCAAACCAGAACTATTGATTTTAATTCGATTTTTGTTCTAATTTTTAAAAACTCATGATTTATGGATTGATCCTGGTATTTAGAAGTAAAAAACCATGAAACCAGAATCGTGTGTCAAGAAAATTCTAAAATTGAGTAAAACTTGACCCAAATATTAATAAAACTTATATAAATATTAAAATTAGCTATAAACTCATCTAATTATTTATATTCGACCCAAATATAATAAAAATATATATTTTATTGTCATATTTTAATTTATTTTAAATATAAAATAAAATCAGGTTAAAACCAGAACGGAACTGAAACTGTTGGTTCCAGTGCTAAAAATCCGGTCAAAACCGACGTATGCCCACCCCTATCCAAGACGGTCTCGAACGTTGTGCTTTGTAAGTTGTTTCCTTTTTTAAACAAAAATCATTATATTAAGATTGTTTTCCTAAAAACCGTCAAACCAAGAAGATAACGCAAGAAAAAAACAGATTATTTTGATGGCAATCCTAAAGACTAGAACTTTGAGAGGTAATACTTGATCAAAACACCTGTTTTTTATTCCAATCCAAAAACCCAATCAATTCAGTTTCAATAAGAAGGCATCAAAGAACATTTGATGAACTGAATCTGACAGGTGTTGAAGCTGTGAAATCAAGAATAAGAACAAAACTTTAAAAAGATGAAAAGATCAAACTCGCATTTTGAAGGATCATCAAGTTACAAAATTTCCCAGGTTGAAGAAGCAGACAAAGTCACATCCCAAAAACTGATTGATAAACAAGCAAAATCTAAGCACCCAAAAGAATAGAAAGGTTATTTACACAGACCAACCTGGAATTTGAAGATTTTTTTAAACTCAATTTCAACCTAGATCCCAAAGAATGAAAATTTGGATTGGTGATATTTTGTGCATGTGAACCGATTCAGCCAATCATCACCGGTTTGGACGAAGACTCTGTGAAGAGTTTCATTTAAAGATTGAAGAACATAAACAGTAGATTCGTCGATCAGCTAATTCATCCTTCTCTTTTGCAATTACCCGGCAAAAGATATTTGTAATCCTGGGCGTGGTCCAAAAGATGAGATGGAAGATGAACAGCCGATTGCGAATGAGGAATGGGGCCTAATTTTCCGATTATTTCTCTAAAAGTGTACTCCTCGGGAAGCATATCGAATAAATCTGCACCCTTGCAGATTAATTTCTGAATTCTCTCCCGGTTTAGATAGCTAGAAAACCTCACTCGATCGTTGTGGCTGTATGCTTTCATCTTGAATATGAAATCGCTGATTTGACGAAAGCAGAAACTACAATGCCAACCAGAATCGGCCAAGAGATTATCTGTTCGACGATAGTGAGCGTATTTAGTTTTTCCAGTCTCGTAACGATGAACAGAAGCTCTCCAGCTCTTATCGTCTAAATGAAACTCGAACGAATAGAGATAGTTCTTCAGCTGGAGATGAAGAACAGGAGGAATATCATCACACCATCTCAAAAGATTGATTGTATGCCGACTTGGAATCTCATCGACGTCAGACATGATAAGCAAATCATCATCGGAAATCCCAGATATTCCAATAAGATGATCTAATGCCAAGCGTTGATATGCTTCCTCAATAAAAGGGTTTTCACCTCTCTTAAATCTTCCACCGATAGTTCCATAAGTCAGTCGAGGTTCGACGAATTTGAACTTGTCTCGATTTTTGGCAAAATAAAGGGGTTTCCTGTTTGCTGTGAATGTCGAATTCGATTCAAGAAGAACAAACTGTGTCACGTATGGGTATAGCTCCTTCCATCTAATCGTTAGCATCTCGATTTCGTTACTGAATAGAACAGCATCGTAAACACGTCGAGGGAAGTCTCGGGTTTTCCAGCCGTGGAGTTTGCAAAGTTTTTCCATTGGTAGATTTTCGTCGTGATAGTGAGTAATGACGTTGAATTTCCGAGGGGGCGAGTCCCAGATTGGCCTTAAAAAGTATGTGACCTTATTCCCGTGCAAATGGATGACGAAGAAGAACATTGGAACAAGAACAAAGAGTAGTAGAAAGATTTTAACATCAAATCCACGAAATAAGCAGCGGAGTCTAGACATGTTTAGCCCTCGATTTGATTCCTGCATACGTAGAAGAAATTCACTTAGAAAGTTCAACACCACTAGGAAATATAACTAAACTAAATCGATCGAAAAACATCAACACTTCATCTAAAGAACCAACATTGAAAAATAAAGGTTAACATAACTGTTCTTTCCAAGCTGTGGATTGATTCTATTATGTTAACCTCGAAATTTCAGAGTACAGAAATAAATTTTCAAACAGAACAGAAAGAACAGCAAATTTACATCGATTAAACTTCAGGATAATAAATAAAATCAGACACGAAAGACAAGATCAATATCAGTATTATTCCTAACAAATAAATTAAACTTTTCCTTGAACTGGGAAAGGAAGCAAAACAGTGATTGATGGTTCAAACATCGAAGAAGAACAATTTATCAAGTAAGTTCGAAAGTTCAAATCACGTTCTGCGACCCAAAACAGAAGGAATTCATCAAATCTGCTCGAAGAAATCAAGACGAAATAAAATCGACTAACCTGACCGCAGAGATCCTCGCAAATATCATCTCGTTTTTTGGAGCAAAGATGTGCTCCTCCTCCTCCTTCATTCGCTATCAACCACATTTTCATTCTCTGAAACTTCGATTCTACTTTCGCTCTCCTCTATCTCCCAAAAACCCCGATCAAACTTGAAAACTTCCAAAAAGTAGCAAACAACGTCAAACGCAAACGACTAGATTTCGTCCTCAAATTCACGATCTCCAACAATCCCACACAGCGAAACAAAAACCCCTTCCAAATTCCTATATCCGGAGAGGAATGGAGGGGAAAAGGTTCCTAAAAACCACGTCAAAAACAGCAAAGATTGTCCATCAAGTGAAAACAGAAATCAAGGGCTGAGAAATCGAGAGAAAAAACCGCGTCTTCACCAACGGCCAGCAGTTGTCCAGACTAGATCACACTAAGCAAGAAAATGCAGCCCCCTTCGAAAATCGAATGAAAAATTGAAAAAACTCGCTGGCTTTTATAGCCTGGGTCTCTCGCCAAACTGTCTGGCTTCTGAGAAACTGCCAAGAAAATATAAAAATATAAATTGGAGGCTGTTTGGCTACGGCTCTCTCTTATTCCTGACCCGGTTTTATTGACTCCTTCAACGTAAGCCGGTTTAGCCTGTGATCTTAATCCTTAAACTTCTCTAGGTTTTATTGACTTTCTTTCTTAGCATACTCTCTTAATTTATCTTCTAAAGTATCGAGTTTTGATTAATATAATAAATATTATAAATAATTATTTTAATTCCAATACATTAAAAATATTTTAATTAGACCAATAAAAAATTGACACGCCAAAAGATAAGTTAAGAGGACATGCTAAGAAAGTAAACTCAGTATTATTCATCTTATTTTTTGGTAAAATAATTATTATAATTGACTTACAATTATACGTAGACCATGTGTACTTTAATTGTTGTTTAATTTGTCTTTAATAATTATTAAAAATTAAGGATGAAAAAAACAATAATTTAATGTTAACCAATTTATTAATCAATAATTGAAAGTCGGCCTTTGTTGGTTGTCAAATGTATTATTAGCCATTAGGAGGAAGCGTCAACTCTTTAAACGGGCAAAAAAGTGTTTAACGAAACGACGACGTTTCATAGGAAAAAGACGGGGGACGCGTAAGCTTGTGGAATTATTCATGGGAACACTTCAGTCAACTCGGGTCAACGCTTATGTATTATCAATATATTATTTTTTAATTATTATTATTATTGCGAATTAAGTTTCTTAGTATCGCTAAGACGTTATAATTGAAATTGTCAATACGTTTTCAATAGTTTAATAATTTTAAAGTGATTATTTTTCATCATTAACACAAAACAACTAAAAAAGCGGGCAGGCGGTAAAGAAAGAACATCAACAAAAAAAATAAAACATTTGTGTCGACCCTAAATATTTCAAAAAATAATTTATGTCGACCGCACAAAAGTTTAGAAACCACAAACTTCTTAAACATTCTTGTTGAGAAATTCGTGTAAATGAGTGACACCTCTGATAAAGAAGAGTCAAGTTGTAGAGGTTTGATTGAGACCCATAAGATCAATCAAGTGAAGGATCTTCAAGGAGAAACCTTGAAGCGCAGACGTAGGCAGGTGTTGGCCGAACCTCGAGAACAAATCGGTGTTAATATCTCTCTCTCTCAACTTTTATAATTATTGATTGTGCTTGCACATTGAATTGATAACTAAATCAATAAGAGATAATTGTTAAATCCTTGAACTTACAAAAATTGTTATTAACCTAATTCACGATTCCCCCCTTAGGTTAAAACGATTATACATTTCAGACAATTTATAATGATTAACTTTTATACTCGTTTTCGGCTCGATTAGGCTCGGGAGTTGGGCTCGCTCGGCTCGAGGCTCGATAGCTCACTCGAGCCAAAATTTTTGAGAAAAAGCTCGACAGGCTAGGCTCGAATAGGCTCGACAGGCTCGGCTCGAATAGCTGGAACCGGCTAGTTTGCCGGCTCTACGTTTATGCGACATTATGCAATGACGACATCGATATTGTTGTCGAATTTATGGTAAAATCACAATTTCGAAAGCGATAATTTGACCTAAGAATTAGTGACCCTTAAAAAAACGTAACGACATGGGATTTTCTGCACGCATATTAACGATTAAATTTAAACTTGATGGCAAATTGATCATAAATTTAATGAAAACAAAAATAATTGATCATGATTGGTAGTGTTTTAGATTAATAATAAATAATGGTAAGTCATAGTAGTTAGACAACATCACATGCAGTAGATATTCTATCCTTGAAGACATTAAATTACTTTTAATGTATTTTAAATAAAATAATTATTTATAATATTTATTTTATCAATTATAATTTTATGTAAATATTTTTAGTATATATGTTGGTAATAACTCAATACTTTTGGGGTAATTTTGGTATTTATTCTGATTTTGGCGGATAGGGCTTCGTTGAGGACTTCCTGTTGGGCTCTCCGAGCTTTGGTCATGGCGTCTGCCGATTTGTTTAGCTAGCTTGGGTCCAGAGGAGTCGAGACCCAAAAATCGTAATGGAGCTCCGTTCGAATCAGCTTCCTCTCAGATCACTGCGACTTTTGGTTTCAGAGGAAAGTTGGAAGTAGATTCTCTCACGTGGACGTTCGAGCAAATGATTCAACGGCGGACTTGGATCAACATTATGATGCGCAAATCCACCGGGAATTGCTGCCATTAGATCTACCTCCCTCACCGGCTGTTTTTACTCTTTTTGTTTAATTGTACCAGATCTTTCTCGATCGCTGAAACGCTGATAAATTCTGAATCGGTGAAAGCCCAAGGGGTTGAGCGAGAGAATTCATGGCGGGAGCAGCCTCCGCGTTGTTCCTATTGGACATCAAAGGTCGCGTTCTCATTTGGCGCGATTACCGTGGCGATGTCTCTGCCGTACAAGCTGAGCGCTTCTTTACCAAGCTTATAGAAAAGGAGGTTTGGGCATTTTCCTCTGGTTCTTTAATCTCCGTGTTCTTCTATTGACCTTAAATGAACCAATTTAGCCATTTCATTGAGCTTCCTATAATGGAATTAAATTGGAGGTCGGGCGTTGGTTTGATGATTGACTGCGGAGAAAATGCATGAAATTTATTAATTTACTTTGTTTCCGTTATTCATTATGGTATCAATCTACTTGATTTCCGATATTCGTTATGTTGGTTGTCTGAATCATAGTCAATGGACATCCTTTTTCTAGCGTCTCTTTAATTTCCTCTCCAAGTTAACTTAATAATTTGGAAATTATCATAAGATCATTGTTTACTTATGCATTTTATTGATATTTTTGGTTACTTATGGCTCTTGCTTAATTCTGCTTCAAGTTATGACCTTATTTGACATTTGCATTTTATTGTGTTTCCTCCGTTCACATTTCATAATTTTATAATGTAGGGCGATCCTCAGTCCCAAGATCCCGTTGTGTGTGATAATGGAATTAGTTACATGTTTATTCAGCACAACAATGTATATTTGATGGTTGCCGCGAGGCAGAACTGCAATGCAGCCAGTATTCTCTCTTTTCTGCATCGTTTAGTTGCTGTAAGTATTGTCAACTTCATTTTCTAACTTTGCTGCTTATACAAATTTTACTGAGTGATTAAAGGAAATTAAGTTTGATTTTTTTCCACATTTTCTCAAGTTCTTGATGTAGAGAAGTTGTAAATTTATTATAACACGTTGCCGTATGACTACGATTAGTAGTATTTTTTTGCTATGATTCACATAAAATTGCAGGTCTTCAAGCATTATTTTGAAGAGTTGGAAGAAGAATCTCTTAGAGATAATTTTGTGGTTGTGGTAAGTAAAATTGGTCTCCTTTTATCTTACAAAACATAGATTTTCCAATTTTCTGTTCTAATACTGTTACTTTTCGAATAGCACTCTTGAAAAATATTTAATTGATTATTGTGCTGAATCCTTGTAATCACGTGCAGTACGAGTTACTAGATGAAATTATGGATTTTGGATACCCTCAATATACTGAAGCAAAGATCCTTAGTGAGTTTATCAAGACTGATGCTTATAGAATGGAAGTTAATCAGAGGCCTCCCATGGCGGTGACAAATGCAGTTTCTTGGCGGAGTGAAGGCATTAGTTACAAGAAGAATGAAGTGGGTGCTTCCTTATTCTCTGATACTTAAACATTTATCATTGATGTTTGTAACTGTGGAATGGATGATTGTTCTTTATAATTTATGTTCAGGTTTGTTCTTTGTAATTTATTTTCAGGTTTTCTTGGATGTTGTGGAGAGTGTCCATATACTTGTTAACAGTAATGGACAGATAATCAGATCTGATGTCGTTGGGGCATTGAAGATGCGAACTTATTTGAGGTTTGCTCTCTGTACTTTGAGTTATTAGATTTTACCTAGGTTATCATAAAAATTTCTTCTTCATCATTTCTGAAACAGGACACTCGCAAAATCATCTAATTGTACGAAGAACCAATGACTATGTCCTCTTCTAATAGCACAAAGCATTGATGTTTTTTAAACTGTAATACGTCTATGTTGAGTATGTAATCCAATTTTGTTTATTGCAGTGGAATGCCCGAGTGTAAGCTTGGCTTAAATGATAGAGTTTTACTGGAGGCACAAGGTCGGGCCACAAAAGGAAAGGCTATTGACTTAGAAGACATCAAATTTCATCAGTGAGTGCTGTAACTATTTGTTTACTTAACAATAGAATTGGTGATATTTGCTCTTGCAATTCTTTTATTTTAATTGCATCCTTGAGCTTATTCACATTGGCGAGTGTTTCTATTTTAATTTTGAAGAATTTTGCTCTTTCTTTTCATTTAGATGTGTACGCCTGGCTCGATTTGAAAATGATCGGACGATATCCTTCATACCACCAGATGGATCTTTTGATCTCATGACATACAGACTCAGCACTCAGGTTTACTGTTTTTTCGTCTTTCATTGCTGTGATAAAATCTAGTCATATCATGTCATTGGATGTGCTAATTTCTTCGACATTCAGGTGAAGCCCCTGATATGGGTGGAAGCTCAAGTTGAAAGGCATTCAAAAAGTCGTATTGAAATCATGGTAAAAGCTAGGAGCCAATTCAAGGAGCGTAGGTTATTAGCTTTTCTTTTTCCTTTTTCCTTTTTCCTTTTTAATTTCTGAGTATAATATCCGCACAATAATTTTCCCCTTGTATTAATGATCCCTTGGTTTACAGCACTGCAACAAATGTTGAGATAGAGTTACCCGTGCCTGCAGATGCTACTAATCCAAGTGTCCGAACATCAATGGGATCTGCAGCTTATGCACCTGAAAATGATGCATTGGTTTGGAAAATTAGATCTTTTCCAGGTGGCAAGGTACTCATAGATCCTTCCATAATCTATCCACGTGTCATTGTATAGAAAATATGATCGTATTGGTTGTATAGAAGTACAAATTACTTATATAATACTGAATTTCTCTCTTGAAAATTTAGGAGTATATGTTGAGGGCAGAGTTTCGTCTTCCATCCATAACCGATGAAGAAGCAACTCCCGAGAGAAAAGCTCCTATACGTGTGAAGTTTGAGATACCGTATTTTACTGTGTCTGGCATACAGGTATATACATCTTCCACTCATTAGCTTTCACGAGTAGTTGTAGATAGTTGTCAATGGTGGTCATTTGTGAAAAAAGACCATCTCTATAAAACGGTAATAGTATCCGATAATTTTTCAAGGAGTAATGGTAGGTTTACTTTCGTACCATACTTTATTACTATTGTACACATTAACATTTCGAGCTATAATTGATCTAGTTAAAGTACATTTAATGTATCACAATTAAAATAATTATTTATTATATTTATTGTATCAATCGCAACTCGACTCGTCATGTGGACCATAGGAAGGTAAATCTAGCATTATTTTTTAAAATTTTGCGCTTGGAAACTCATCTCAAAACCTGAAAATTTGTTCTGCAATGACATACTTTGAATTGATGAGAAAACAAGGGCAATCTATTTATATGCAACTGCAAATTCAATATGTAATTTTGGGGAATGTGCAGGTTCGCTATTTGAAGATCATTGAGAAAAGTGGATATCAAGCTCTTCCATGGGTGAGGTACATCACAATGGCCGGCGAGTATGAACTGAGGCTCATATAATTGGCTGCTTGGGAGACCATTTTGGAAATTGACCTGAATCTTTGCATGAAACGGTTTTGCTTAGAAGGAAACTATATTCTGTCTCTATCCTGACTTTATGGTTGTGCATTATAGTTCTTTTGCATAATTGCAGCATTACAAGTTGAAGAAATTACCTACTTTTCTTAGTAATTGAGTTTTTGTACTGCGTGTATTTAGACAATTTAGTCAATTATATATCAGTTACACCTGCGATTGGCTTCAATATTATGGACAGTTTATTCAATTCATTTATTTGATTGTTATCATTCCTTATCTCACGCCGTTAGAGATCATTTTACTTTAACACTTTGGGCTTTCTAATCTAAGGGAAACCAGGTGGATGAAGGCTGTACCCTGTTAAGAAGAGCAGCCTTCAATAGCTCAACTAGGAAGGGACTGCAGAGGATTGATGACATGAAAATCGACAGCACTGCAGGTAAGTTACAATACTTTCTTTTTTATATTAGGACAAATAGCATTTTACATCCCGAACTTTGAGAAGAGTTTTAATATTATCTTGTACTTTAAAAGTTGTCAATAAACATCATAAATTTTAATACATTGGCACTAGACACCCTTATCACATTTTTTTTTTAATTTAAGATGTCAGTTAATTTGGTTAGTTATTTTCGTCAATATAGTTAATCTTAATGACTTGTCGAAAATAAAATAAGATTCAATATTAAATTTATATTTTTATTTAACTTATTGAACTTTATAAAAATTACAAAATTTTTCACAAATCTATAATTTTTTAACTTTTTTGTCTATTTATTAATGAAATTTGTCAACTAACTAGATGAACATCGTAAAAATTAGCGAAAAATGTGATGACACAGTATTCATTACAATTATGCTAAAGTTCAACATGTTCAATGACGACTTTTAAAGTACAAGATATTTGTTGCAACTTCCATATAGTTCAAGGTATAGATTGTTGTTTATCTTTTATATTAATGCTTAGAAATTTTGCCCTGAATTTCAGCTACTTACTATTTTTCGATATATAAATAAGCTGTCTTATCTCTTCATAACACCATAGCCTGTTTGGTTCTCAATATTGGTAGATTCTTGCTAAATACATGCTTTCTACAGCCCTCAAAAACACTGTCATACATTGAGATCAAATTGAACTCCTGCACATAACTAGATTCTAGATTACATTTCAGTATAGAACGAAGCTAGCGTTAAGTGTTTAGGATTATGACCATGCCTGATTCCAATAGTTGACACTTTGACTCATCCCGGATTAAGCAACTGGGATGTTCAATCGGGAATCATGGGTGTCGTCGATATTGTGTTTAGGGCACCATCATTTTCCTTCCGGTCTTCGTCTCTGCACATGCATCGAATTGATGTTGAATTGATGTTTGTAGAAGTATATGCTCGATAATTATTGTTTTTGCAAGATTATGTTTCTAAGATTCTCTTATCTTGCTTGCTATTCTTAGATTCTTACGATTATTTCGTTTATCAATTATTGAAATTCATTTCTTTGTTCGTGTCGTTTGAGTTTGTATCAGATTGGTAAAGGAAAAACCGACCTGTACCCTTTTTAAGGGGGAGAGAAATCGAGAGGAAACCGCCATTGGCTCATCGGCAAAGCTCGGATAAGAAGCAGAGGATAGATCCCCAGCAAGCTCGTAGGAAGAGCGACCCAAAAATCTTTCTAGTATGCTTCGTTTTCGTCTCATAACCGGAGTTAAGCTTAATAGAGCCTTGAATTGAGGGCCGGAATTTCTCAGCAGACAATTGACGATTCCCTGCACTCTGGTTTTCTTCCAAGACATGATGTAATGATCGAGCCAAAATTGTAATACGATTTCAGCCACGGGATGTCAACCTAGTCATGGATCGTTATGTCAATTCGGTGTAGTTGGAGTAGGCATGGAGTTTTCATCGTTTTACCATCTTCTAGTCTGGAAAAAACACCCGACTAAATTTTAGACAGTTTGAGCTCTCTTCGGATCTCGTGGTCTAGTTTTTAGTTTAAGACATGCAGCCAAAATTCGACTCAAAATCCAAAATTGATTTTTTAACCTGACTTGAAATCTTTCGGTTTGGTTCAGGCCGGTTGCGGTTGTTTTCTTTTGTTTTAAGTAGTAATATTTTTATTTAAATTATTAAAATAATATTGATTTTAATTCAATTTTCTATTTTTAATTTAAAATTTTAGAAAATAAATAAAAAATACCATTTTCTACTAGCTTGTAATAAAAAAACATTAAACAAATAAATTAAAATTATTTTTTATTGCATTTGTTTTCATTTGTTGGAGAAGATTAACAACAATACAACTAAAACTCCGTATGGAGGATCATTTCACTGGTTATTTTCTTTTCTTTTTCTTTTTAATTATAATTCTCTTTCTTTTCTTTAGCTTTTAATGTGGGGTGCATAGCAGGGTTTAAATGGTGACCATGAGCTTAATGTGATTGATGGGTCGAAGAAGAATTCTGATGTAATAAATATAATAAATAATAATTTTATTATTTCTTATATTTATTTATTTTAATTGAATCAATAATTAATTAACACATGACCATGTATTTCAATAATTACTCGTATTTTTCTATTTTTTGTTATCATGGAAAAAAGAACAATTTATAAGAGTGCAAGGAAGACTTGATGTTTTAGAGAAAATGCAGAAGAACAACTTTGAGCGAGAATGACCAATGTCGAGACCATCGTTCTTGGAGCGGTTGCACTTCAAATTCGAGTAGAATACAACGGTTTCACAGATTGCTCGAGAGCTCATAAAACACATTTGACATATGAAGTAAATAAGGTACAATTTGTCAATGAACAACTCGATATATTTTCATCCGATCGAGTAGAATGTGGCTTAATGGGTACTCAATGGGTTCAAATTTCAATTTTGTTCGTTTTGTGAAGTAGATTTCTTCGGTGACACTCGAAGGGGCGTCACAAACAGAAACGGGCAATGGGTTTGTAATTTTGACAAGTTTATGGTTCTTGTTATTAGGGGCGGGGCACGCGCCTCTTCGGTTCGGTTTTATTCAAAAATAGAACCAGAACTGAAATTCATGGTTTTAAATATAACAATAAAATATATATTTTTATTATATTTGGGTTGAGTTTTTAATAATTGAGCAGATTTATAACCAATTTTAAGATTTATATCGGATTTTACTAGGATTTGAGTCAGGTTTTATTCGATTTTAAACTTTTTTGACTCATGGTCCCGATTCTGGTTTTACGGTTTTTTTACGCCTAAATACCAGAACCGACCCATAAATCACGATTTCTTAAAAATTGAAACAAAGACTGGGTTAAAATCGACAATTTCAATCTTGTTTACAGTTCTGACCCGATTTTACCTAACGCTACTTGTTACCAACAAAAATAATGTACATAGGCAGGTAATTTGTGATGATAGTTCAAACTTGATGACTACGTGTTATAATGATTTTTTATTTTTATTTTTAAATTTTCATTTTTTTGTTGTTTTTTTATCCTGAAATTCCTGCTTCTTGAAGCCACCTGGAAATCTAGATCACCTTCTTTATTGCTTCTTCCCCTGCTTCTTCTCTGTAACTTATCTAGGCTACTTGGTTTTCTTCAAGTCACTTGATTTCGTGTGTAGTCGGCCGGAAAAGGAAAAGCCATCGAAGCTCCGGCGAGTCTACGCCGGGTCCATGGCCAAGGGTCGGGTCTTCAGTTTGCACCCGACTAGAGATTCTCAGTTTGCAGCTGCGAGAGCATGGCGCAGGGGAGACCGAACAACCATAGACCGATCAGGTTACCCGAGTTTGCATCCGGGTTCCATCGACCGGTGGATATTGCCGTTTTTGGAAAGAAAATTAGTTCGATTTTTTCCATCTTTGAAGTTCTCGATCACCGGGAAATATAATTCCGGCGAGGCTTTTCCCGGCTTGCTCGTTTCCGGTAAATGTTGAGCACCGGTTCGTGAGTTGTAAGAGACTAATCTGACCTTCGTAATACAAGCATCTTTTGGGAAGGTCATTAAGTCATGATTGGGGTTTTTCGTAATTTCGAGTTTACAGGGCGAGAGTTCATTTTTGGGTAGATAGATACACGCACTTCGTCTCCAACTAACCAGAAGAAGATTCATCCATTGGCTCGGTAATGGCGATTCAGCGTTTGGCTTCTTCGTTTTCTCGATCTGATCTTCTCCGGCCGTTAACCACCGGCTCTTGGTGGTGCTCTCCATCGCTACGCCGTCCTATCTCGTCAGCTGCCGACGATTCCACGACAATCACGATTGAAACCTCTGTTCCTTTTGTGGCTCACAAGTGCGATGCGCCGTCTCGATCTGTCGAAACGTCCCCGAAGGAGCTCCTTGGATTTTTCCGTCAGATGGCGTTGATGCGGCGAATGGAGATTGCTGCTGATTCTCTTTACAAGGCGAAGCTGATTCGGGGGTTTTGCCATCTGTATGACGGACAGGAAGCCGTTGCGGTTGGGATGGAGGCTGCGATTACTAAGAAGGATGCCATTATTACGGCTTATCGCGACCATTGCATTTTCCTTGGCCGTGGGGGGACTCTACTGGAGGTGTTTGCGGAGCTTATGGGCCGCAGGGATGGTTGTTCCAGAGGGAAAGGAGGCTCTATGCATTTTTACAAGAAGGATGCTGGTTTTTATGGCGGACATGGGATTGTTGGAGCTCAAGTTCCTCTTGGATGTGGTTTGGCCTTCGCGCAAAAGTATTCCAAGGATGAGAATGTCACTTTTGCGCTGTACGGTGACGGTGCAGCAAATCAGGGACAGTTGTTTGAGGCGCTGAATATTTCTGCTCTTTGGGATCTTCCGGCCATTTTGGTCTGTGAGAATAATCACTGTAAGTAAATGGATTTGAATTTTGATTTTGATTTTTCTCTTATGTAAATAGTTCTGTTCTCAGAGTGGAAATTGAATTTGTATTTGAATTTAACAGATGGTATGGGAACGGCAGAATGGAGAGCTGCCAAGAGCCCAGCTTATTATAAGCGTGGAGACTATGTGCCCGGCCTGAAGGTAAAAAGTTTACTTTTTTTTATCGATTTTTTTTATGGAAATTATACGAGTTCGTGACAATGTGCATTNTCTCTTATGTAAATAGTTCTGTTCTCAGAGTGGAAATTGAATTTGTATTTGGATTTAACAGATGGTATGGGAACGGCAGAATGGAGAGCTGCCAAGAGCCCAGCTTATTATAAGCGTGGAGACTATGTGCCCGGCCTGAAGGTAAAAAGTTTACTCTTTTTTATCTATTTATTTATGGAAATTATACGAGTTCGTGACAATGTGCATTGTTATTACTTCTCTTTGTTGCCCATCAACTCTTAATACGTTTTATACTGTATATTCAACATCCTTTGATGAATCATGATGAACATCAATTACTAGAATATAGTTTCATGTATCACGATGCTTTTTAATCTGGAAAGTTTTGTAGGCAGGCTCTACATTCATGTTTGATGTTTTTTGTGTGCGTATTGTAGCTTGGTTTTCCAATAATACATATACTATTGAACAGGTTGATGGCATGGACGCCCTTGCTGTTAAACAAGCTTGCAAATTTGCAAAGGAGTATGCTCTGAAAAGTGGACCCCTTGTGAGTTCCCTTTCCTTTCTCACACATTGGTGTTAATTTAGTTTTTGATTTGTTGTTTATTGAAGTTAGATTTTAAAAAAGTTATGAGTTCTTACCACAGAATGGTGGATTTAGTGTCTTCTGTCATCTTTAAGTTGGATTTTACAGTGGTAGGAGAGAATTTACATAAGATGGATTACTGCATAGGCTTTGTTTAAAATCTCTTTGATTATTTCTTACTCTATTTTTTTTGTGCATTGAAGGCATAGAAACCCTCACATAATTTACAATTAGTTTTACGAGGACATGCTAGGTTTAGAGCAAAAAAAGATTTGCATTTTTGTTTTGATATTTGATGGGTAATTACTTAGTTATCTTTCCATTTGAAACTTGGTTTTTTTTTTCTAATATTTTCTTTGATGTTTCAGATTCTTGAAATGGATACTTATAGGTATCATGGTCACTCTATGTCTGATCCTGGGAGTACCTACCGTACACGTGATGAGATATCTGGCGTGAGACAGGTCATTTCCTTCCCAAAATTAATTTTTGTCACACAGGTGTTCTCTTTTATATCTCTCTTCTGACTGTTTTTTCGACATCGTTGCCAGGAGCGTGATCCAATTGAAAGAATTAGAAAAGTCATTTTATCACACGATTTAGCCACCGAAAAGGAACTTAAGGTACATTTTAACCCTGGATTGAAATTCAGGATTATCTACTACTATATTATTCATTCTTGAGGTTCAAATATAGAAATTTTGCTAGCTGTTGACCAAATTTGATGGGCTTTTATTTGCTGGGAAGAAAATTAGTCAGTGAACTTTTTTGTTCTCCAGTTAGTGTTATTACTGGTGGTTAAATAAATAAATAAATTTAACCCCATATCTTTCATTGGGTAATTAGGATACCGAGAAGGAAGTAAGAAAAGAAGTGGATGAAGCAATTGCTCAAGCTAAGGTAAGAAAGAAGCTTGTTATTACATTCCACTCACTTTTATTACCAATTTGATTTCATTGTTTCTCTTTTTTCATCACGGATCTGGAAAATTACTTCTGTTAAAAATCTAATAACAAAATTTTCCTCACTTTCTTATCTTTGCTTCATATTGTTTAGGAATGTCCACTGCCGGATCCTTCCGAGCTGTTTACAAATGTGTATGTGAAAGGCTTCGGTGTCGAGGTAACTTATTTTGTTCATATCTATTATCATTATTATTTTCATGCGTTTTGCCTTTCGCATTCTTTTCTACTCACGATGAAGAACTTTTTATACAACTCTTAAGATTATGATGAAATAATATTCTTCACCGTTTCAAATAATGAGCTGTGTATTTTTAGAATGACCACCGGAAGAAAGGTTTTTCACACTATATTGCATACTTATTATCTGCTTCTAACTTGATTTTCAAACAACTATTAAGAGTTCTTAGAGCTCCAAGTAAGGCTCCTTGAAAAACTAAGGCTGGGCACGAATTGGTCAAGCTTGGTTTTATCTTAAAATAAAACCGAAACCGGAATTCATAGTTCTTCATTTTTGGAACTGGCACCAGAACCAATGGTTTTGGTTTTGTTCTGATTTTAACTTAATTTTATTTTATATTTAAAAAAATTAAAATATAACAATAAAATATATATATTTATTATATTTAAGTCGAGTTTTAAGTAATTTGACGAGTTTATAACCAATTTTAGGGTTTGGGTCGGTTTTACTCGGTTTCATGATTTTTTACTAGTGAAAATCGGCACCGGCGTATAAATCATGGTTTTTAAAAAATTAAAATCATGACCAGATTAAAACTGCAGTTCTGATCCGATTTACGATTGCGGTTCGGTTTTGTCCACCTCTATGAAAAACTGTTGTCTGACTTGATTAATCGCCATTGTTGGGTTATTGAAAACAACGGGCTACACATTAGTGAATGAATCTTTCTTTCAACAATAGGCACCATTTTCAGTGAACTAAAGTAATTTATTTGTTTCCAGGCATTCGGGGCTGATCGTAAAGAACTCAGAGCTGTACTTCCATAACTCGAAACACAGATCGGCCCTCACTCCCCGCCCATTCTCTATCTAAACACAATAATAAAGGTCTGTGCTCTGCTTTCTCTCTCCTTGCATTCTATGATTCACTCTTAAATTTTTGGGTTGGCTAGTTGTTCTTGCTCTGTTGCATTGCTCCATCTTGCACCACCTGTGATTTTAAAATACATTATGCTTTTTGTCATCAAAATATATGCCTTTTGAATCATAGCTTTGATAAATTAATTGATCAGCCCATTTCTTTCCTTATTTTCTGTCATTTTCTCTAAGCTTGTTGAAACACAGATTGTAGATCTAGCTGATAGTTGATTTGATTAATTCAATTAATTATTGTTTATAATTTAGTAGAGTAATTGCATTAATAGATGTTTATTACGTTAGTGTGTGAATTACGAAGCATAATTAGAGAGTGGATTTAGTTCTGATTGTTGGACTTTAGTGCAAGTTGGCAGGGAAGTTCCTAAGTACAATATTAAGAATATGAATAATGTTAAATTTATTTTTTTAACATATTTTATGATTATATACGCTGATGTGTCGAGTCGTAATTCAATTGGCGTGGACCAGCTAAACATCTTAGACGATTTCAAGTTGACACCATTTCGAGATTTTTTTTTGTGCTTTTCGAAGAATTTTAGACCATGATTAATTGGTTGTAGCAAACGGGTACACAATTTAGCAATCAATTTGTTATCTTGGTAAAATTTTATTCATGTAGTGTAGACGTATCAGATTGTATTGATGTGTCAAATTGTAATCACGTGATAAATATAATAAATATTTATTTTAATGATAATAAATTAAAAATACTTTTATTAAATTAATTACAACAAATAGACATGTCTGGTTATGTAACGAGAAATTATGTTAAACAAAGTCAAAACTAAGATTCTTAATTTTATATACACTAATGGAAAAAATTCTCAAAAAACAAAAAAGAATCAATTGTCAACCATCTGAAACTGAATCATCACTAGAAGAGCTTCTGGTTTGGGATTTGTCGGATAAGAAATGGGCTGGCAAGTCGGGAAACCTTAGTTGGGTCTTCAATGGCGGAATTGGTATTGTAGAAGAAGAATCAGTGGCCGCCATTGATGACTTCTTTCTCTGCAAATCCCGAGCTATTCCGACACAAGCCTGATCGACCATGTCCAGAAATTCTTTCACGATTGTAAATAGTTGAAGAGGATGAGCTTCATGGCCCTTGAAACCTCCGGACTGATAATAGCCGGTGGTCGTCTTCACATGCTCCATAACTCTCGTCTGTTCTTCTTTTATCCTTTTCAGTTTGTCTTCAGATGATTCAATGAAATTCTCAGTTTCTGTAACGAAAGTTCCTCCGTCTCCGGCGCATTTAGGAAGAATCCGGCGAATATCGGAGGTCCGGGATATGAGTCCGGCGCATATTCCGGCGAAGGTGTTGTAATCAATGGCGGCGGCTTTTTTAACGTTTGAGAACTGGGTACTCAGGCCTCCGACGATGGGTAATCCAATCTTTGTGTATTCATTCATTCTTTCGTCTTTCGTCGGAGAATGATCGGAGTTTATTGATCCGCCATTGAAGCTCTGGTTGTAGTTCAAAACGCATTTCTTCCCCTCCGATCTGACGACTTCTCCGACGACGAAGTGGAGGAGACTGGTTTTTCCATCGGAGCTTTTCACGTCGGAGAGTTTCTTGAGAGCGCTGAGATTGAACCCCTGAGCATTGCCTCGTGAAGTCCCGGCGTTCATTCTATTTCCAGCTTTGAGAACAGCTTCGAGGAGTTTCATGAAGAGTCTCTGAGCTCGAAGCTCTTTACAACCGGTTTCAATGGCGTCTAGATTTTCCTTCAGGTGAAGAATCTCTGAATCGTAAGTTGATCTGAAAAGCATTATGTCTAATCGAGTAAACGCAGATGGAAGGGCTTTCAGAAGCTTGAAGAGGAACAATTCTGCGTCGGCTAAGATCATTGGATCTCGGTCGAAATTCAGAATCTGAGATTGTTCTTCGTGATTCGGAGGTATTTTTGAGAGCTTTTCAAGAACTTCTGATTCGAGGCCATGACCGTCGATGAGAGCTTCGATGACTTCTTCGCGAGAAATTGGCATGGATTTGATGACAATGGCGGTGTTCTGAGACTTTTTCGAATCGAGGATGAAGACTTTCGCCGGGGGTGCTTTGGTGTCTCCGGTGGCCGGAGCTCCGGGAACCCTCGTTTGCCGAGGCGATTTTCTGTTCGTCGCGACGGTTCCGAATAGAGCTTCCATTAAATCTCCATCAAACCTGCGCCATATGAAATCAGCGGAAGATGAATCGTTTTTCCGGCGATCTTTTGGTTTTGGGCTTGCTAATTCGATAATGGCGGCGATGGTTACCTGAAAGAACCTCCGTCGATTTTGTCCCACACCATTGAATGAGAAGCATCTATAGTAATCACCTTATCCCAATGCAATGGCTTCAGTTTAACTTGATCGGAATTCGCGGTTGACGATTCTTCAACCGGTTTTCTAGCCGTCGCCGGCGGTGGAGGCGGTGGCGCGCCATTTTTGTTCGAAGGAGGTGGCGGCGGAGGTGGGGGCCCGCCATTTTTGTTTGCCGAAATCAATGGAGGTTGCGGCAGCGGAGGAGGAGACTGGCCAGATCCTTTATTTTCAGAAACCTCCATTAACGTCTGTGATGGAAGAGGCCCCCTTTTCGAAACTACAGGCTTCGGCGGTGGGGGTGGCTGCGGCGGCGGGGGGTCATTTTTGTTTGACGAAATCGGCAGCGGCGGCGACGGAGCTGGTCCTTTACTTGAAGGAATCGACGCCGGCGATGATGTTTGAAGCATTTGAACAGATTGACGAGGCGGCACCTTCGGCACCGGCGAACGGCGAGTTCCCGGCGATCGACGTTCAACTGTCGGCGATAATTTCACGTCCGAAGTTGAAGATTTACCTCTGAGAAGAGGAATTTCTTGAAATTTCCCGGTCTTCTTTTCTTCAAATTTCTTGAGATTTTCCGGCGCCGCCTGGTTCTTCAGACTGTTCTTCGATCTTCTACTCTCTAGTTTTCTCCAGTAGATCACATCCAGGCCATTCTCGTCAACAATGAATCCCTTTAAATTTCCGCTCAATCTAGTAAAATCAGTCGGCGCCATTATCACCGGCGACCTCCGAGCACCAGAAATAACTTCTACTTTCCCTCTTCCCAGCGAACGAATCTGGAACAAAAAGAAAAGTAACCCAGAAATCAACACCGTGCCCACGGCAGTAACCACCACTGCCGTCGCGATCGCCCTGGTTTTCGCCCAACCAGGCGACGGAGCTCTCACCGGAAAAGTCAGCTCCGGCGGAGTGAGAGAAATGAGAGTCGGGTAGAAAGTTTCAATGTTTTGAGGGGAAGTAAATTGGCAAGGAAAAAGAGGGAATAGTTCGGCGAAGAAAACGAGGGCTAGAAAGAGAAAGCTTGAACGCCACGGCTCAAACACAGCCATGGCGGATAATCAATTTTCTTCAGACAGAAATTAAAAAAAAAGGAAAAAAAATTAACGAAAGTGATCAAATGAGATCAATACGACATTCTTCGTGGCGTTTAAAAGTTCAAAGAAACCCGGAAAGAAAAAAGATGGTAATTTTCAACAAGATTCCGCCATTTTTACTGGATTTAGAACTGCAAACCGCACCCAGTTGAAGAAGAAATGGAGTGGTTGACCAAGTCAAACAAGGAAGTAGTTATAACTATGCGTGCAACCCGTCTGATTTCGAGCCTATAAGTTATTCATTTAAAAAATTAAAATTTATTTATTAAATTAGCTCAAAAATCATATAAATGAAAATTTTTCATCATATATTATTAAAATTCGAGAAATAAATTGATTAAATTATTATTTAAAAATAATTATACTTTAAAATATTAATTGATAAATTAAAAAATAAAGATAATATTGTGTTCATTAATAATTATTCTAAAAAATTATATTTTGTAGAAATTCTTATTTTTAGATTAAATTTAATAATAAATCAGATTTTTAGTTAATATTAGATTTTATTTAATTTTGGATTTGGTTCATCGGATTTTGAAGTTCCTTAACTCATGGCTCGACCTTTAAGATTTTTCTGAATTGGGAGTAAAATTGGACCAAAACATATTGTTAAGATCTGATCCGGCCCAATCCTATCCCCAAAGTCAACCGGGCCTTCAACCACAGACCGGGTATTAAGCCTGAGTTTCGGGTAAATATGTCAAATTGAGCTTGAGTTTTGAAAAAAAAACTTTTGGGCTTCCCGGACGCATGCTCAGACGCATGATGCGTCCTAGTGAAGGACGATAATTTTTTTTTTTTTTTTTTTTAATAAATTTGACTAATCAAATCTTATCGGAATGATTTAAAATTTTTATCGCACATTAAAAACAATAAAAGAAACTAATCTGGAAGTTTTTAAATTTTTTGACAACGGTATAATTTAATATAACTTTTTTCATACATAAACAAAAAAAATTGTTAAAATTAGATACGGTAATACAAATTCTTGAAAATTGTATCACACACTTACAGTTAGGGGTGGGCAACGGATCGGATTGGATCGGATTGATGCCGAACTAATCCGATCCGAATGTTGTCGGATTGGAATTTTGGATCCGATCGGATCGGCTCCAAAACTTCATCTGAATCCGATCTGATCCGAATCCATTTCAAATTATCGGATCGGATCGGATCGGATTACTTAATCAATCACAAGCTGAGCATCAAAATTTCCGAGGCTGAGAGCAGAGACATAGAGTATTTTTCCAGAGAAAGAGGGCTGCATGTTGAGGATATTTAATCAAATTTGGAAAGTTTAATCGGATTTGGAAAGTTTAAATATCCCCAAAGTTTAATCGGATTTAGAAAGTTTAATCGAATTTGGAAAGTTTAATCGGATTTGGAAAGTTTTGATATCCCCAAAGTTTAATCGGATTTGGAAATTTTCGAAGCTGTGGCCAATAAATACACGATTGAAAGCTTGAAACTCCAATTCAAAAATTTAGGGATATTTAATCGGATTTAGAGAATCCGACGTTCGGATTGGATCGGATTGGCTTCGAATCCGATAGCCAATCTGATCCGATAACGATCCGAACGTCGGATCAAATTACATATTATTCTACAGAATACTTGATCTGATCCGACTGAATCCGATCGGATCGTCGGATTGGATCGGATCCGCCCACCCCTACTTACAGTACTATAAGACAATATTACACAAAGTTTCATGAATTTTCAACAATGGTGCGATTTACTATAATTTGTTTACTACATAAACAAACAAATTTTGTAAAAAGTACGTACATCAATAAAAAGTCACGAAACTTTGTGAAATATTGTCTTACAGTACTTTAAGTGTGTGATATAATTTTCAAGAATGTTTATTACCATTTGTAATTTTAACAATTTTTTTTAAAATAATTATAANATTACATTCAGACTATTAGGGAGCGGCATGGATTGGCTGCGCGATTAGGTAGGATTAACTTGAATGTCAGAGAGATTTCCGAGCGAAGAAAAGCATTTGTGTTCAATCAAACAGATGATGCTACGAATTCCGACTCCAATGGCCGATTCCAGGGCTGGCATGATCCTCGAGCAGCTTCTCTTTATAAAAGAGAATCCGAATTAGTAGGTATTGAAAAACCTAAATCGCTGCTTATTTCATGGCTGACGGATGGAGATCTGGATCTCACAGCCATTTCGGTGGTAGGGATGGGCGGCGTTGGAAAAACCACTCTAGCGAAGAAAATCTTCGATACTCAACTGATTAAAAACTATTTTGTTTGCCAAGCTTGGGTCACTGTCTCTAAGTCATTCAATCATGCTGAGCTTTTGCAGTGTGCAATGAAGGGATTCATGGAGGCAACGAAGGAGCCAGTTCCCGAATCAATCAATACATTGGAGGAGGCACAGCTAGTTGAAACACTCAACCATTATCTGAAGGAGAGAAGGTATCTACTGGTTTTTGATGATGTTTGGAGTCTTAATACTTGGGAAGTTGTAAAATATGCACTTCCGGATTCTAAATCCGGGAGTCGGATTCTTTTCACTTCGCGTATACGCGATGTCGGGGAATCGTTAGAAACTAAAATTCGATGTTATGATCTTCGGCCTCTTCCAGATGAAGAGGCTAGGAACCTATTTTACATTAAATCATTCCCCGAAATTCGGAATGAAGGTGAGGTCCCAGAAAATTTAGTGGACTTATCTCGCATTATTCTGAAGAAATGTGGAGGTCTACCACTTGCAATTGTGGTCATAGGTGGTTTGTTGTCTAAGAAGGAAAAAACTGTTCTTGAGTGGAAGAAAGTTTACGAGAGCATTGCGGTAGAGACAAAAAACGATCAGAGTCTCGAGAGTTTAGGGAGAATTCTTCTGATAAGTTACAATCAATTGCCGTATTATTTGAAATCATGCTTCTTGTATTTGAGTGTTTTTCCTGAAGATCACTTGATAAAAAAATCGAGGCTTATCCGGCTATGGCTTGCCGAGAGACTCGTGGAACAAAAGCCAGGGTTCTCGTTAGAAGAAGTTGCGGAACAATATCTCAATGATCTTGTCAGTAGAAGCCTGCTTCAGGTAGAGGAGATGAATCATTTCAGCAAGATAAGAAATTGCAGAGTTCATGATCTGATGAGAGAGATCCTTCAATTGAAATGCCATGAAGAATCTCTGATTACAGTAGTGAATGGAAGCAACAGCATTTTCAGTGACAAAGATCGTCGAATGTCTATCCATGAACACTCCAACTGCCTTCCGTTCGAAGGTAAGTTTCCTAATCTTCGATCTCTGTTGGTTTTTCGATCAGAAAGTTCCTTCTCTGGAGATCAGTTTCCAATGTTTTTGAGTTTTCGATTATTAAGGGTGTTAGAGCTAGAGCTTGCACCCATATCCGAATTCCCTGAAGTGCTAATCGAACTTGTTCTTCTGAGATACCTGAGTCTGAGGAGAACGAGGATAACTAAGCTTCCCGAGTCCATTGCTAAGCTCAAGAGCTTAGAAGATTTGGATCTCAAATTTACACGGGTGTCGGAATTGCCTGCCGGAATTTTAAAGCTGAGAAATCTTTCGAGGCTGATGTGCTATCGATACGAATTCCGGACTTCACGTTTCTTTGCCGATAGTCATGGGGTCAGAGTTCCTGGTGGAGTAGGATCTCTTACAAATTTAGAAAAGCTTGGATGTGTTGAGATCAATGAAAGCATGGCAAAAGAATTGGGAAAACTGAAGAATTTGAAGAGATTAGGTGTTGTAAAATTGAGGAAAGATGATGCTTTGGATTTATGTTCTTCATTGGGAGAAATGAGACAGCTATTTTCCCTGTACCTGGTTTCTGCCGATAAGTCTGAAGCTTTTCAACTGAACAATCTTTCATCACCACCAGAGTTCCTTCATCGGATTTATCTGAAATGTGGTTTGGTAGCTTTGCCTCCATGGATTTCTTCACTGCAAAACCTCTCGAAGCTCGTCCTCCAAGATTCAAACTTGGATATCGACCCATTAATGGCACTCCAGAGGCTGCCGAAACTGGTGATTCTGGAGCTTCGATCAGCTTCCTCGTCCGAGGAGCTTCGGTGCGATCCAACTGGGTATCCGAGCCTGAAAAAGCTTTGCATTTCTGAAATGGAGAACCTAAAAGAAGTACGAGTTGCAAGAGGGGCCATGGCCGGGCTCGAAGAACTCGACATTGTCTCCTGCCATCATTTACGGGAATTTCCTTCCGGCATTGAGCACCTCCGGAACCTTCAGGAGCTTCAATTATGGGACATGTCTTACATATTCTCGACTCGCCGAGAAGTTTCGAAAGTTCAGCACATTCCGACGGTCAAATTCGCCTATCAAGGAATCGGTAGATGGGTTGTCCAAAATCTTTCCGAATTCAATGATCGATCAGGCTCTATTTGACAGGTCCATAGCACGATTTTGCTTGATGAATTGCCGTTTTTCGTTATATACTTGAATTAATGGTTTAAAACCCGTGCAGAGTTTGATCAACTCGGCGCATGGCCAGATGGTGTTTTTCGGATGACTGGAGATTGTTTATGAAGATTTGGAGCATAATTTGCTGGAGTTTGTTTCCTGCTGATGCAATGAAATTCTGCTGCAAAAGACCGTGGAATATGAAGCCTTCTGCTTATTCTACTTATATGGCAAAATCTTTCCAAATTTGATTTATCGTATTTATTATATTAATAGTAAATCAACATTATAATATACTGACGGTGTATAATAACAAAGTAATTATAAAATTATTTATTATTTTTTTATAAGTAATGTTAGGTTTATTATGGGTGAGCACGGGCCGGTTCGGCTCGGTTTTATCTTGAAATAGAACTAGAATTAAAACTAACGAGTCTGAATTTTTGATTCGGTTTTTATTTTAACTTGGTTTTATTTTATATTTAAAAAATTAAAATATAATAATAAAATATATTTTTTTATTATTATATTTGAGTCGGATTTTTAATAATTGAGCGAGTTTATAATAAATTTTAAGATTTATATATGATTTTACTAGGGTTTGAGTTTGGTTTTACTTGATTTTAAAATTTTTTTGACTTATGGTCCCAATTCTAATTTTATAATTTTTATTCCTAAAAATCAGACACCAATTTATAAATCACGATTTTTAAAAAATTAGAATCAATACTAAATTTAAACTGACGATTTTAGTCTGGTTCACAGTTCAGATCTGGTTTTGCTCACTATTATGATTTATTTTTTTATCATACATTCTTATTATATATGTTAACGCATTTAATTATAATTAATTAAATAAATATAATAAATAATTATTTTAATTATAATACAATAAATATATTTTAACTCGATCTTACCATAAATAATATAGTAAGAATATAAATTTGACCTTACTTTATTTTTATTATTTGTAGAAATTTTTAGGCTCAATGGGCTCCTTACCATGGGCCATTAAGCCCATCTTAGTTCATCGAGCTAAATTGAAAAATGGCCGAGGGAGTACTTCCTCTTTCGATCCCACTGGCGCCAGCGGCTTACCGCGGAGAGGAGCTCTTGCCCTAGGGTTTTGGGTTCTTATGATCGTTTGATTCTACTTAGAGATTTTCTCTTGGTAAGCTCAGTTTCCCGCTGCCTAGTTTATTATGTGGTTTTGGCTTGGGTTTTGACGAGCGCTGTTCGGTTTTGAGGTTTTCCTCTTGGGCTAAGAACTTACTTTCAGTTGGCCGTGATTTGAAGTTCTTTTGCTGTTTATTTGTCTGCAAGTTTGCAGCTGTTTGCTGATAATGACGAGGGTCTACATTGGAAATTTGGATCCACGACTCTCTGAGAGAGAACTGGAAGATGAATTCAGGACCTATGGTGTTCTTCGTAGGTAATCTCACGTAGATGTATTTATTTTGATTTTTATGTTAGGTGAACAAGACATTACACTTCAATTTTCTCTGTGAAGTTCTTTTGTTAGAGTATTTATTATTGGATTAATTCTGGTTTTCTCCATATGAGCCTCAACAGTCAACCGTGTGTTGACAAACAAACAAGTTTTTGGGGAAGGCAAATGTTTGTGAAAGCATCATTCTTTTGTCTCTTTTTCTGAACATCATGGTAGTTGTATTGTTGTTGGCTCGTGACTTCTGCCTTGTTGTCTCTATCCTACTATTTGTTCTTGTAATTGTTAATTATGGTTATGTGGCGGTGTTTCTTTTCCTTCTTTTTGTCTGATTGATAGTTTGTATGTAAGATTCTGATCTGACTAAATTAATGCAGTGTTTGGGTCGCGAGAAGGCCTCCAGGATATGCTTTTATTGAGTTTGATGATCGCCGGGATGCCCTAGATGCCATTCAAGCATTGGATGGTTAGTTTAAAGAATAATTCTACTAGTTATTTGTTATCGTGTCTGGATTCCATGAGTTTGATTTCATATCTACTCTTTTGTTGGAAAACAAAAAGTAAATAGATGTCCTGTCATTATGCTAGTTAGTTAGGCTTTTTAGTATTGTTGTCAATTTGTCATGCTAGTTGAACAGCTGCCTGTTATGGAAAATTATATGTCACTTGCACGGTAGGATTATACTATGCCTTAACTTATGAAATATCTTTATCAAGTTCAATTTTAAGGTGACACTTGTTATTAACTGGTAGTGTATTAAGAATAGCCAGTAGGTACTGCAAATTTCAGTTCTCCTATATCTACACATCACTTTAGTTTTTCAGTGGTGACTAGTTAGTGATGATATTCTATGTTTGTTCGCTGAAATGATTTCACTCAATTACAATGAAATTGTCTCTTAGCACACTTTCCAGTCAAGTTAGTTAAAGTTGGTACCAAAGTATTCCGTTAAACAAGGGTATTCGTGCTTTGTGCAATGTCTCTTGACTTGTGTGGAACCATTTTGGGTTCGTTGTGATGTCTGGTTTTTCTTTAGTTGTCCTTTGAATCATTTGAAATCTTGATTTTTTTTTCTATTTATAGGGAAAAACGGCTGGCGTGTTGAACTTTCACATAACTCTAAGAGTGGTGGTGGTGGAGGTCGTCGCGGTGGTGGAGAAGATTCTAAGTGTTATGAGTGTGGTGAACCTGGCCATTTTGCTCGTGAGTGCCGTTCAAAGGGTGGTTCGAGGGGTATTGGAGGTGGCCGCAGACGAAGTCCTTCCCCAGGGCGTCGTAGGAGCCCAAGTTATGATAGATACGGGCGTAGGTGTGTTTCATCATTTATGATCTCTTCTATTTTGTTTGTATTTAAGTTTACAATTTTCTATCTACCTTTGCAGATTCTTCTTATCATTTTATACAATTTAAAGTCTAAGGGTTGGGCACGGGTTGGGTCGGTTTTCAGCCTAACCTAACCATTTTTTTGGGTTTTTTTTGCTAGGCCCAAAAACTGACCCAACCCACTGCCCATCTCTTTTGACCGACCCAAAATTTTTTGGTTCAGGTTTTTGTTTTTTCGCATTAACAAATATATATTTTTAATTAAAAACTAGAAGTAATCATTTTTTGTTTGAAAACTATTTTTTTATTTGAAACAAATCATTTTTTAATAGCAATCATTTTTAATTAAAAAATCATCAAAAATAATTTTTATATTAGTTTGTTATAAATATTCCTTTTTCAGGTTTGCAGTTTGGTTTTCGAGTTGACCCAAAAATCCAAAAACCGAACCATTTAAATTGACCCGATAACTGAAAATTCAAAAATAATCTTCAAAATTGACTCGAAAAACTGAACGGGTCGGATTGGTTTTGCCTAGCCCTATCTTTCTGTATATTCTGAAGCTGGTGTGTCACACCAATTTGAAAAGATGTTATAGTTGCTAATTACATTTCAAGATTTTGACCTTTATTCTGGTTCATTCTATTGAGTTACAGTCCACGTGGAAAAAGATCCCCTCCTCGACATCGCAGCACTACTCCTCCTCAGCATGGTCGGAGCTACAGCAAGTCCCCTCCATATCGCCATGCACGTCGTGTCTCACCATATGCTAATGGGTAGGCCATGCTTTATTATATACTATATGGAGATTTTTTCAAATCGCTATAGTAAGTACTATGTTTATTGCAAATCCATGTTGATTGCAACTAACCAGATTGAATGATAGAATAACATGCATACTGGCAAGCAATTTAAGGAGCTTGCTTTTTCCAAAGAGCACATTAATGGCGTCTCTCCCCTCAAGATAAACCCTATTTTTTTCCTTACCCTAATAATAACCAAACCTTCCTATATATAGCCAAATCTTTGCTTACATGTTAATTTCCTATTTTACCCTATGCCCTTGTAGATTTGGGTCTTATCAAAATGGTCCTTTCACGTGTGAGTTCAAAGTTATGGTCTAAAACAGTTTGTAGGAATGAATTTTCACAATGGAGCCATTGAAGTTGTGGTCAATATGTTAATGTTCTGATTGTTTTTTATTTTGAATTTAAACCTCTTTAAGACTCATGGTTTGTTATATCTTTGCAGAGATTGAGAGGCTAATGGGAGTTTGATCGATTGCTGGGAGAAAATGTAGAACGGTATTATGCTCTGTATTGTCCATGTTAGCTACGACCATATGAGTTTTCTTTGAAACTTGGTTTGCCTAATGTCTAAGAAGTGTTTTTAAGCCTCCACAAGGGTTCGTCTACTTAATGCCTTGTGTCGGCCTTCTCTACAGCTTACGGAAACCGTAGAGGTCTCTTTCTGATTTAACTTCCGTCAATTATTTAACTTTTTAGCATATATTATTTAATAACTCTCATTGCCTGCTTTATCATTTAATGTTTCTAAAGAATTCACATGTTTTATTTTGAGGTGTGATTTTCTCGGCTATAAGAGCTGCATTTCGCCATCGGTTTTTAGTGCTCGTCCATTCGTCTAGTCTCTGCAATTATCTACTGAAAGCTTCTAAGTTATATATATACCAGTTTATTAGCTGGTTGATGGAGATGAAGCTGTGTCTACTACTCTCCAGTCTTTCTCCTCAACTGTTCTTCAGCTGTCTACTTGCCCCATTCTCTAGAGCTCGTTCGACTGTCCTAACATCTTCTTCGCTGTGATTTTCGAAGATCAAATCCGCATGTCGTCTGCATAGGTTTTATTTCCTCTCTGCACTTAGCATTTCTTTGGTAAAATAGATTCTTTGCTGGCATTTCTTTAGAATTTCTTTGGTAAAATGCATTTCTTTTGCAGGGTTTGATTTGTTTATTTTAATTGGTTGAGTTTGATTGGATTATTTATCTGACCAATCAATGAATATCCCCTGAAACTAGTAACCTTGATCTTGTTGTGTTCTTGCCGCTTTGTAATTTTGCACTTGCCATGTGATTTGTTCAATTAAAATATATTTTATAATATTTATTGTATTAATCATAATTTTATATGTCAAAATATACACTAAAAATGTATTTTAAAAATCTATGTTAAAAAGATAAACTTAGAAAGACCCATATATTTGAATCATGCATGTAGTTCAATAGTAGTGATGTTTATGCTGATTTGTTGTAATCTATGATTGTTCTCATTGTTTCAAGGGGTGAATTTCATATATTTATTTTGAATTGCGACGTTTTGCTAGAGTTTGTTTCGATTATTTAAACTAGATCTCGTCGCTTGGAAGCTACTGTTAATGATCGATAATTATTTTTTATAAAATTTGAATTAGACAGGTTAATCGATTCGGTTTATTTTAGTTTGGGTTCACATTAATTTTTTTAATTGAAAATCAATCTGATTCGACCTAAATAGTTGTTTGTGTTGGTTTTGATATGATTAAAACCTTTGTAATGTGTTCATTTTATTTCCAACTTGGTTGATTTATTCTTATTACTAAATATGTCTCTTAGAGATGAAAAAATACAAGACTAGTCAACGTCATTCACACACACATATATTTAATTAATTTAGATTAAATTTTATTAAATTTACTAATTTGTGGTGGGCACGTTTGGATTTAATCAATTTAATTTTGAGATGAATCAGCACTGAAATTATGAAATATAATATAATATTAATTTGTCTTGATATAATTTTATATTTATAATATTTTTTTATGCTTAAAATGAAGTTTTGAATTTATATTGATTTTATTTAATTTGAAATTGGGGTTTTATCCAATTGTAGATATTTTTCTCTCATGGTGGCAGTCCGGTTCTACGCCGGCTTGGTTTTACGTGCTTGAACACCGGTTTTTCCTACCCCAAGATTCAGCATGGCTAGATGTAAATAAAGAACGTTCAAACGTCGTCGTAAAAGAAAAGAAAGTTTTCACCCACGTGTTCCGCTGTTGTTCAGAGGTTTGATAGTCGAGGTAGTTGAATCGGGCCTCATCAAACTCCGATGGGCACCGCCGTTTTCGACGCCGGAGGCGGCGATTCCGAGTCAGCTTTCCTCCTCACCGGCTCCATCAGATCCGCCATAGCTACACCAAATCAGGTTCCTCAAGATTCCTTCCATTTGGCTTACTTAATCTACTTCACATTAGGCGTTGGCTACCTTCTCCCATGGAACGCTTTCATCACCGCCGTCGATTACTTTTCCTATCTCTATCCCGATGCCAACGTCGATCGCACTTTCGCCGTTGCCTACATGCTCGTCGGTCTACTTTGCCTCGTTTTTATTGTTCTGTATGCTCACAAATCTGATAATTATGTTCGAATTAACGTCGGTTTGGGGCTTTTTATGTTGGCTTTGCTTGTGGTTCCTGTAATGGATGCTGTGTATGTTAAAGGTAGGGTTGGGTTATATGATGGATTTTATGTTACTGTTGGTGCGACGGCTTTGTCCGGTTTGGCTGATGCGTTGGTTCAGGCTGGAGTTATTGGTTCTGCCGGTGAGCTTCCCGAGAGATATATGCAAGCTGTGGTTGCTGGCACTGCTGGTTCTGGTGAGTAATCTTACTTCATTTCTTTACAGCATTAGATTTTGATTTTTTTTGTTTTCGACTGTAGTCATAATGTCTTGTTTGTAAACACTACCGTCATTGGTGTCGGGTGAACCTTTTTGGCTGTCTAGTTGGGGGAATTTGTTGTTTTTCTTGTAGATATTGTCTGTCATCAGTGTGTCAAGTCTTTTTGAGGATCAGAAACGGCTGCTTGGTTTGTAGATATATGGTTAAATTGTCTTCAACCAACATGTTTATGTTTTTAGATTGTCGGTAATTTACCAAGATCTAGTGATTGATTCTCTTCCGCTTCCTTTTTAATGGGGTTTTTTAGCGTAAAGATCATCTTAGAAATCCATTTCTAAGGTCTAGTAAAAACAAAATAGCAACATGTTAGCGGAAACGTTAACGGGAGAAAAATCTGCCAATTTTGAATATTACAATTTTCTTTTTTTGTTGGTATCTATCCTGTTTGAGAGATCGAAGTAAAAGTTTCTGCTTCAATCATTGACTTAGTTATTGATGCTTTACTTCCATAAATGTGAGAGCAGACTTGTGAAATTTGCTTTTTTGTTTTGATTTTTCTTTCATAATGAATGTTATTTTACAAGTGAAGATTATCAAAAGTGAGTTTCAGTTTTTTCTTCTCTTGGTTCTGACATTTAGTCACGGTCGATTTGTTGGTAAAACAAGTCTTTTGGGTATGTAATAACAGAATGATGGATGTTTTCAATACTAGGGAGTTCTATTTCAATACCAGTTTTCCATTTTCAGACAATCTAGTCTATTTTCAGACAATATAGTCTAGAAAATTTAATGTAATTTTGACAATTTGTCGTGAATGCAGGTGTTCTTGTTTCTGTTTTGAGGATCTTAACCAAAGCTGTGTACCCCCAAGATTCCCATGGCTTGAGAAAAAGTGCAAACCTTTATTTCAGTGTCGGAATCGTAGTTATGGCGATATGCGTCGTTTTCTACAACATAGTCGAGAAGCTTCCGGTTATCAAATACTACAAAGATTTGAAAACGAAGGCTGTGACAATCGAGAAAGAAGAGCAACGCCCTCGAATCGGGAACCTTGGATCTTTGTGGAGATCGACTCTGTGGGAGACCTTCGGGAGTATCAAATGGTACGGATTTGGCATCGTTCTTATCTATATCGTAACTTTATCGATATTTCCAGGGTATATCACCGAAGATGTGCACTCGGAAATTCTCAAGGATTGGTATCCGATTCTTCTTATTACTGCCTATAACGTCTTTGATCTCGTAGGAAAGTCGCTAACCGCGGTTTATATGCTCGAAAATTCTAAGATCGCGGTCGGGGGCTGTGTTTTGAGGCTATTGTTCTATCCTCTCTTCTGGGTATGCATGCACGGGCCGAAGGTGTTTCGAACGGAGATTCCGGTTACGATCCTCACGTGTCTTTTGGGAGTGACCAATGGGTACTTGACAAGTGTCTTGATGATATTGGCTCCAAAGGTTGTTCCTTTGCAGCATGCAGAAACTGCTGGGATTGTAACTGTCTTGTTCTTGGTCGTTGGTTTGGCTGGTGGCTCGGTTTGTGCTTGGTTTTGGGTCATCTGACGTCTAGATCTTTGCTGTTCTAAAACTTTCTTAAGGTTTATGAAAATTGGTACTTTTGTGAATATATGAAATTTATTCGTCTTTAAATATAATTTAATTAATTATAATTTGATACATTAAATTATATATTAAAAAGTTGAATATAATATTATTCGGACGTCTGCCAAATAACTAATGGTGGGCCCCACATCAAAATCTCTGATCTTGTGGCCCAGGGCCCATTGTTTGATGTGAAAAAGGACCCGAATACATTACGGGTTTTGTTATTTCAACCCGACCCGAATAGTTAAGTAGAATTTGGCGGTAACCCGATTTTCATGGAACAAACAAGATTACAGTTAAGGACCCAAACTCTCTAAACGCCATTTTTTTTCCATTTTTATGGCGGAACAGTCGCAGAACGCCGAAGATCTCTACAACATTGATTATTCGATTCTCGATCGTTATCGTTTAGGTTTTTACAGGATTTCTCCGTTCGTTCTAGTTCGAATTTCGTTTTTCTGGTTCTGTTTGCGATGCAGATGAACAAGATCGGTCGAGTTTTGTGAAATTAGGAGTTGGAGTTCAAGGCTCGAATTGTTTGAATGATTATGAGGATTTATGAGTGAAGAAGATTTGTAGGAAGGAATTGTGATTTGAATTTGCGAAAGTGGAGGAAGATCGCCATAGAAAGCTATGTCGATTCCCGATTTGCCTCCGCAAAATAGTACGCAGGAGTCGAAGATCGCCGGCCTGAGCTCGCCTTCTCCTCCGACGAAAAATACGGCGGCGGTTTCGTCCCCTCCCCCTCCTATTTCGTTGTCGCCTCCTCCCTTAGATGTTTCACTGATAGGGGCCTCAAACTCTTCGCATCCGTCACCTCCACCGCCGGTTTCACCTTCACCGCCTTTGCCATCCCCGCCTCCATCAAGCTCTCCTCCCGTTCCAGTTTCCTCACCTCCACCGTCGCCGTCAAATTCAAAGTCCCCGCCACCTCCACCACCGCCGTCAAATCCAAAGTCCCTGTCGCCGTCACCTCCTCCGCCTCCTTCGTCTTCCACCGCTGCCTCTCCTCCTCCTCCTGCTTCTCCTTCTCCTTCTCCTCCTCCTCCAGTTGCTGCTAATTCACCTACTTCATCATCTGGAGGTCAACAATCTCCGCCCTCCCCCAGTCCTCCTCCACCTTCGAATAAAAATCCGGCTCCAACTTCTGGAAGCCCTAATTTATCCCCACCACCACCCCCCTCAAGCCTTCAACAAAGTGTTGTTTCTTCCTCTGTAATTCCTACTCCTGGTTCCCCTCCACCCCCATCAAAGTTATATTCACCCGCGGTTTATGGTAGAGCTCCCCCTCCTCCGCCGACTACACGAACGACGAAGTTGTCACCTCCTAGATCAGCAAAATCCCCTCCAACTGGGGAAAAATCCCATCGGAACCCCGAAACCGCCATTGCTGCGGGTATCGCCGGGATTTTCGTCGTTTTTGTTGTCGGGTTCCTATTTTTGGCCTCAAGGAGGAGAAGCAAACGCAGACAAATAATCTACACTCCCCAGTATGCGCCGGCTAACTTTTCAATGAAGCCAAGTAAGTAAAATACTAAAATAGTACTCTAAAGATCTTTTGAGATATTTCTCTTCTTATGCAGTACTTTGTGTCAAGAACTATAAATGATTGAACTAAACCAATGTAAATTCAACTTTTTAACCTTTGGAGATCGTTGCTGAGCTCTCATAGAATCATCGATAAGTTAACAGATACAGAAAATTAAAGTAGCTTTAACTTTAAAGGTCAAGGTTTGGATTCGAAAATGACTAATCTTCTTGTATAGATGGAAATTACTATGTACAGCAACATAGCATGGCCAATTCTGGTCCACCGGAGGGGTTCTATTCTCAATTTCCACCTTCTTCTTTTACAAACAACGGCTATGAAAGTCAAAGAATAAATGGCTATAATGGTGGCAATGGAGGGGCAAAGTCGGGAGTAATACGCAATGCTAAAACCTTTTTCAGTTATGAGGAGCTGATGGAGATTACAAATGGATTTTCTCATCAAAACATTTTAGGAGAGGGTGGTTTCGGATGCGTGTACAAAGGGTGGCTTCCCGATGGCAAGGTGGTTGCTGTTAAGACCCTCAAGGCTGGTAGTGGACAGGGAGAAAGGGAATTCAGGGCAGAAGTCGAGATTATTAGTACTGTTCATCATAGACATTTGGTCTCCCTAGTCGGTTATTGCATCTCCGAGCAAAACAGATTGCTGATTTATGAGTTTGTTCCGAATAAGACTCTAGAGCACCATTTGCATGGTAAGTTGAAATTCTGGTTTTTTTCCTCCGTGTTTTGGTTTCTTGTTTTATTGTTATTGTTTATGTTCTTGGTTTTGAGATGGCAGATAAAGGACAGCCAGTGTTGAGTTGGACTAAAAGATTAAAGACTGCTTTAGGTTCTGCTAAGGGTTTGGCCTACTTGCATGAAGATTGTATGTATAACTTTCCTTTTCAAATGAGTTTAAACAAATGCCTAGAGATTTCCTATCCTCACTATCAGTTGCAAAATTTAGCTTTATCTTTTCGATATTTACCATTTGTAACGTTCAATGGGCGTAAAAAAGGTTTCATTGATCTGGGTTGGATAATGCATTGACTAGCTTGTTCTTGTGTCTGCTTTTACAGGCCATCCGAAAATTATTCATCGAGATATTAAGTCAGCAAATATCTTGTTGGATGACGCATTCGAGGCACAGGCATGTAGACTAGTTTGTGAGCTATTTAGGTAGTAGTCTCTGATTGAAATTTACCTCAATTGTGCACATTTAAACACAGGTAGCAGATTTTGGACTAGCAAAATTGACTAATGACACTTCCACTCATGTTTCAACTCGAGTCATGGGAACATTTGGGTATCTCTCTCTCTCTCTCTCCTTTTATTTACATATTGAAGAGATATAAATGCTAAAATTCTCCATTATAATCAAGAACTCTATTATCAATTGGTTCATTATTCTACATGGTTTCCATCTCTTCTCAACAAGGCCATATTTTGTTTTTCTTTCAGATATCTAGCACCTGAATATGCATCAAGTGGGAAACTAACAGATAGATCAGATGTATTCTCTTTTGGAGTTGTGCTTCTCGAGCTCATTACCGGGCGTAAACCAGTTGACACGACTCAGCCTTTGGGAGATGAAAGTTTAGTTGAATGGGTAAGCAAGTTAAAAAGAAAAAAAGAATACAACACTGAAGAAATTCTCCAACTTATATCTTTTGAATTTCATTTTTTAACTCTCGAGAACTCTCGAACAGGCTCGTCCACTCCTTATTGATGCCCTCGAAACCCTCCAATTCAAAGAACTAGTAGACCCGAGACTCGAAAAGCAGTATGTTGAAAGTGAAATGCTCAGAATGATCGAAGCAGCAGCTGCTTGCATTCGACATTCAGCTCAAAAACGTCCTCGCATGGCTCAGGTGATCATTTTCTTCATAATTTTTTTACACGGAAGAATAAAAAAAGTTGATTTTTGGAGATCTTTCTACTGCTATTTATTTTCCTCTGTTTTTTTTTTCAAAATATTATTATCTTATCAATGATCTCTATTCAGATTAGGATCTCTAAGTGTAAAGTTTAAAAAAAGAATAACGAAAAAAGATCAAACAAATTTTTCATAAGAGTAATGTTAAGTTTACCTTCTTATCATATCTTCTTATTCTACGCGTCGACATGTCAAACTGTGATTAGTTTAGTAAAAATGCATTCAATATATTACGATTAAAATAATTATTTAGCATATTTATGGCACCAATCATAAATTAACTCGTCATAAGATATATCAAGAATGAATGCTAAGAAGGTAAACTTACCGTTATTTTTTTGTAATATTTGTCATCATTTCAGCCATTAACACTGACCTTGTTTGTTCATCAGGTGGTGAGATCTTTAGACACCGAAAGCGAAATGTCTGATCTTTCGAATGGAGTCAAATTCGGGCAAAGCAATATGTATGATTCTGGCCAATATAACCAAGACATTAACAGATTCAGAAAAATGGCTCTTGGTCTAAGCAAAGACAGCTCTGAATATGAAATTTACAGCAGTGAATACAACTCCAGAGAGCTATCGCCCGTCCCGAATTCGTCCAACTATCGAGACACTCCGAGCAGCGAATCAGAAGCACGAGCGTTCAACACTCGTAGTAGTGAGCAGAATTATACACAGCCTCCGATCACATTCAATAATCGACGGTTTTAATCAACGATGGATGTTTCGGGTACCATAGACAATTCTTTTTTTTTTCTACTTTTCTATTGTTTCCCTGAATTGTAGGAAGAAGAACAGGGAAGCTTATAGATTGACATGGTTGGATTAAAAAAAACATTATTTTAGACATAAATATTTAATGGTTTAGCAAAATATTTCAACCCTAGATTGAATAGTACTATGTTCTTAGCATTCAATGAAATCTGTTTCATGGGATTTGTGGGAAAGAGGATGTTTGCTTTGAATGTTTGGATAAACCAGCACAGGGGGCTGTTTTATGCTGATCTAACGGCTGAGATTGAAGCTCCGCCATTGTTGGAAGAACATTGGAAATCTGAAGTTTTCAGAAATTTGAGGAAGAAAGCAAGAATATTTAAATGAGATGTTCTTGGGAAAATAGGTTTTTATTGTTTATGCATAATGAAAGTGTATTTTCTATTTTAAATAATTGTATTAATTTAATTTATTGTACAGAGTGACCCTCTTATGTTATATTATCAATCATTATTCGTTAAATTATGTTAACTATTTATTTTCGGATTTTTTCCGGTATCCTATTTTGTTCTCTATTAAATTGATCACAAATTATGATCGATTTAAATTAAAAAACCTTAATCCCCAAATAGTTTTGTGCCATTAAAGAAAGTTATGAATGAAAACTAGTTGTCTCCGATCCGATTCGAGTTTTAGACGTTCGGATTAAGGCTCAAAATACATTATAATCACAACAAACTGCAAAAACAATATGCATTCGTAATTTGTACGATCAAGATGACCCGTAATTTTGTGGCACATAGTCTCGTATTTGATCCAATTAGATAAAAAAAAATACAAATTTAGCATCAAATCTTTATCGGTAATCAAGATCTTACCTTAGAAAGTCAACGAAAACACATCCTCGATTTTAGATTAAGGTCGTCTCGGAAATTTCGAGAAATCAGGCTGCCTCCGCTGCATATAGGCTGTTCTCCCTTCTTTAGCTTCCTCAGTCCCATAAAATATGAGGGTAGCATCTCCACCAAGTTCCTAATGCAAAAAAAAAGAACATTTCAATCATCGTTTTTTTGCCGATTGGAAAGAAATGAAGTTCGAAGATTTTGAGTTGTGCCTGAAGTCCGGCATGGCCGTCATCGACGGCGTTAAGAGCGGATTTTAGGACTCGAATTGCAGTTGGGCTGTTTCTTAGAATCTCTCTGCACCATTTGATTGTTTCTTGCTCTAGCTTCTCCAGCTTCACTAATAGGAATTGTTTTTTAGAAGAAACCATTTTGAAAACAGTTTTCTAAAATACATTTTGTGAGACTTCTTTTGTGAAGGCAAAGACGACCCAATATTCTGTTAATTGTGAGGACTCAGTCTATATCAGTGAGGTGCACGATCTCACATCGCTTGAAAGAGTAAAAAATTTGTATCGTATATAAGTAGAACAATATGTTTTGAAATTTAAACCTATGAACAAAATTTGTGAAAGCTGAGCCTTAAAACAGACAACATTGTACTAAGAGCATAAAGATTTAATGTATTGTTTTGTGCGTAATTTTACTTCGAATGATTAAACATGGATCCTACGGATCTTCAAAATCTATGCTTTCATTTTACCTTTACAATTGTGCTAAAAGCACGATTCGTGGGTAATTAACTCTACGCTATTCTTAACTAGAAAAGGACTAAATTCACTCACCGGCACAACGACATTGACGAGTCCCATTTTCTCGGCCTCAGAAGCAGAGTAAAACCGGAGCAAAAACCACATTTCTCGTGCCTTTTTCGGTCCAACCTACTCAAAATTCAGAATCAAACAATTTCAGGAAATGCACTTAAACAAAAATCGGCGAACCCCGAACAATCAAATGCATCTTCACTTAAATGCTTACCAAGCGAGACATAATGGAACTTCCATAACCGGCATCAAAACTTCCAACCTACAACATCGAAGAACAAAAATAAGAAGGAATATTTCCTATCAGATAAGATTATCAGTATAAAAAGAAAAACCAGACCAATTGAATAACTTAAATTATATGTAATGCTAGGTTTATCTTATTATCTTATTTTCTTATTGTATATATTGACGTATCAAACTTTAATTAGTACATTAAATTGAATAAATAATTACTTATATTATAATTTATTAACTTCACTTTAATTAGACAAATCAATGTTTGATTTATCAACGTGCTCAATAAGAAAGTAAACCTAGAATTACTGCTAAATTATAGATCAAAAGTTTTTCCAAGTAAGCACCTTGGGACCCGTTTGTCCGAAAATTGCATTATCTGCGGCAATTGTTAAATCACAAACCATATGTAATATATGTCCTCCTCCGATAGCATAACCTGCCACCTGTTTTTTCCCGTTAGCTCGATAAATACCAAATCAAGGGCACCGGTTTTGTATAGTTTATGTAGGCTACATTAAGACAGTGTCCCAATTGTCAAAAACTCGTAAATATGAAAAATTCTAGACCGGTGAAGTGTCGAGAAATTTCAAGATCGAGAGAACAAGATGCTAAAGCCGAAGATATTTACCATTGCAATTACTGGTTTTGGAAGACGACGAATTTGTACCTGCAGGTCGAGGAGGGTAGAAATAACTTTAATTGATAAGCAAAAAATAACAAGTCGAATAAGCTACTACATGAAATTAATGAGAGAAAATAATAATTGTGGTTAAAATTCGAGAATGTAGATGGAAAATAAAAACTCGAAATTGATCCATTTGGTTTTTGATCTGAGGCTTGGAACCGAAAATTGACCCAATTTTTCAACCTGGCCCGAAATATTTCGGTTGCAGTTTTCTCAATTTGTTTTAAGTAATAATTTTTTAATCTAAACTATTAAAATTATATGGATTTTCTTCAATTTTCAATTATCTTTAATTTAAAAGTTTAAAAATAAATAAAAACTAGCATTTTCAACTCTATTCGATCAAAAACACCAAAATACATATAAAACTAATTTTTTATTTAATTTATTGTTAATTATCGGGTTGAACTCAATTATCAATAAATCAAAACCGACCCAAATACAAAAAAATATTTTTTTAACAGATCCGAGCTCATCAGCCATGCTTACCTGCAAATCCAAAACATTAAGACGGCCAATGTTATCATAGTCAGCATAGCCATCCGCCGTTCTAAGCGCCTGATCGCCGCCGCTGCAAAATGCCAGAGTTCCCTACTCCATGATTGGCCAAACAAAGAACAGAGTAAAGGGGAAGAACAAATCGAATCGAGAAATGAATTTTCTAGGGCAAATATAAGCGAACGAGAATCACCTTTCCAGTCAGAATTATTACGCCAATATCACTGTCATCTCTAGCATCATTAAATGCTCGAATGAGCTCCTTAATCGTCTGCGGCCTGAAAGCATTTCTTTTCTCCGGTCTGTTTATCGTAATCTACGATAAGTATAAATCCGCCATCACTAACGAGCTTCAACGAAATTAGGGCTAAAAAATTCGCAGACTAAAGAATAAAATCCTAGGTCATACCTTAGCTATTCCTTCCCCAATCGCCTTCTCGTAGATGATGTCGAGGAATTCTTTACCTAATTCATCGATTGCAGAGCTCCAAATAACTGGGCGATCTTCGACCTCGCCGTGAATGCGACGGTAGCTGTCGATTGCGGAAGCGTTTGCTGATTCGATGACGGTGGCGATGGAAGCAGGTGGAAGTGGAGTGAAATGGTTGGCCACAGAGGCCAATCTCCTGCTCACTGTGCTCAGATGACGGTGGAAATTAAAAATCGTTTTTTTAATAATTTAGTGGCAAAATTGAAAATTAACAAAGTAACGATTAATGATATTTATTAGACTAATATAATTTATTAGCTTAATTATTAATCGCATATAAATAGACGTTCTCTCCTCGCCATTAGGCGCAGTTTCAACCTTTACCCTTTTCCCCGACGTTAGGGTTCCCGGAGGAGAGGGAAAGCCTTTCTCCGACGCCGCTCCGAAAATGATCATTCCTGTTCGTTGCTTCACCTGCGGCAAGGTATCTATTGCTCTCCATTTCTGTTAATCTAAACCTTCCTTTCATGCTTCCTACGAAATTCTTTAACTGGGGTTTTGCTTCAGGGCAGTCGATTATCGTTATTTTTGCGTTTTTTTTGTAGGAATGATCCATTTTGCGCTAATTATTGATTTAATTTCACCGGTCCACACATATAGTCCCCTAAACCAATCTAATTTTGAGATTTTGTAGTCTGGTTTACTTTACTGTTCTACTTATGCAGATCTAGCCCTTCCTTTTATGCTTTCGTCAAAAATCTCTAACTCAGGTTTTGCTTCCGCGTATCTGATAATCGTTATTTTCGCGTTTGTTTTAGGAATGATCCATTTTACGCTTGTTATTGCCTTTATTTCACAAGTCCACACCTATATNGTCAGAATAAGATTAATTCGTCCTAAAGTAATGCACTAATATTAACTCTGCAAACCTATGTGCTGTTATGCGTTGATGAGCAATGAATGTGCTCATCTCCAATAAAACAGAAACGACAAAAATAAAATGAAAATAAACACCCTGGTTCAGAGGGAGGCCGTTCCAGGCTACCATGAGCTAGAACTTGGAATAGTCTCTGAACAAAAGATGAATAACATCTTCAAAGTTGTAAATAACAAACCTAGAGACTAGTATTTATCGAGAATTAACCCAAATTTAATATCTAGATGACCCTTCTAATAATAATACAAGATTAGTTCCAAAAATGTCCATCATGTTTGTACTATGTATTGGAGATTAAGGTGTTGACCTCTTTGGATATGCAGAGATGCCCTCGATGCACTGGGATTAGTGCGCTATTGCTGCAGGAGAATGCTCATGACCCACGTTGACCTCATTGAGAAGCTTCTAAATTACAACAGTAATCCCTCTTCTAAATTCCATGCACGGGATATGGAATGTTATTCAACTTTTTTTCTTTTGCAGCTTTGGATAAGTCCGACACTAGTTGAGGAAGAAGCGCACGCAGAGGTTGCAACCGGACAGTTGAACGAGAGTTGATTTATTCAAACCGTGGACCAGATGATCATGTTTTATGGTATGTTTGCGAGCTTTAATGATGTATATTACTAAGTTTGATGCTAGGATTCTGGCCTTGGGATGTTTCTAGTTCCGAGATGCATTATGCATTGTTAAGTGTCATTAGTTGTTAATTACCCTCTTTTTGGTTGATTATTTTCTAAAAGAGTAAGTTAATGTTATTATATTTTATCTTAAACAATGCTGATGAAAGAATAATTATTTGAAAAATTGATGAATTTGGGTCACTATGGCAAAACAAATGGTGTTACATTCCAACTCATAGGATCAAACAACGACGAATTACAAATCATTATAAAACAACAATGAAAATAGAATATAGGATCAAAAGCTCCCTTCAACAAGGCCAAGCTCCAGTGTTATTCACTGACTTGGATTGAAGCCTTCCACAAGGCCAAGCTATAGTAATAATTGGCAAAGGATCAAATAATTATCGGCTCTGATATAGGTTAATCACAGCAACGGAAACTAAAATGGTTCCTAAATACTGAAATGCTACAGCTTAGGCTACTGAGAAGAATCATCTTTCGCCAGGAATAGCAACTTCGAATGTTAATTTCCACAAACACGATCTAAACAAGAAGAATTCATAACTAGTTAATCCATGCTTTCTTATTCTACGGCCCTCAATGGAACAAACATCAATTACGACCCCCATTCAAGCAGAATATGGACCTCAAATTCGAAAACGATCGAAAGGCATAAATTACGAAGTTCAATTCTCCGCACAACTTTTAGAGATCAAAATGAAACATTCATAATCATGTCGAGAAGAAAAAAACCTAATCACCGCCAGCCTTCTGGTATACATAGGTCAAGGCACACTTACCACAGTAATGGCGGTCAAAGTGATTCGCCATAAAAGTCCCAGCGCCACATTCAGGGTTAGGGCACTCCTTCCTGAGCCTCTGAACCTTTCCTGAGTCATCAACCTTGTAGAACTGAAGCACCGCGAGCTTTACCTTCCTCTTCTTGTGCTTAATCTTCTTAGGTTTTGTGTACGTCTTCTTCTTCCTCTTCTTAGCTCCTCCGCGAAGACGGAGCACAAGGTGAAGCGTCGATTCCTTCTGAATATTGTAATCGGCGAGCGTTCGACCGTCCTCGAGCTGCTTTCCGGCGAAGATGAGACGCTGCTGGTCCGGCGGGATGCCTTCCTTGTCCTGGATCTTTGCTTTCACATTGTCGATTGTGTCAGAGCTCTCAACCTCGAGGGTAATCGTCTTACCAGTTAAGGTTTTAACGAAGATCTGCATCCTTGGTTCGATTCAGCAGCCGCGGAATTGAAGAAGAAGAGAACCAGGTATGGAGACTGAAAATAGGGGAGATTTTCTTACTTATAGGTAGGGCAACATAATGGGCCGGATGACTCTCCGGCCCTTTTTAAAATGGGCTGGATAGCTTTCAAACTTGACCCGGCCCTGGATCAGGCCCAAGTATCAATAATAACTTTAGTTATATTATACATTTCAAAAGAGATCTAAATTTATAAAATTCAGTGATTATTATAATCTTATTATTGCTATTTTTTAAAATATTTTATAAAATAATTCATCAAAGAATAAATAACACAAAATCTTGAACCCTACCAGAGAGCGAAGCACCCCTAAACCCTAAACCATAAACCCTAAATCTCCAGCATCGTACTCAAAATGTGACAGGTGTCTAAGTTTTAAAATTTTTGATGATGGATGTACTTTTAATAACACATATGAAGTGAAGGTCGAGTAAGGTCAAGAAAAGAAGCCAAATATTGTCACGAGAAGGAAGGTCGTGTGTTCTTTATACAGATCGAGGATCCAATCGGAGTAGAACAAATCACGATGCAACGCCGGTTCCGTCCATGGCATACTCACCCGAACCATGATTGTTGTGCGGGTATCCACCGCCTCTTCCGCCTCGTCCTCTGTTGTTATTGTAGTAGTTTCTCGGGTGGTAGTAATTGCCGGGCTGATCATAGTACTGGTTTCGCCCATTTTGGTAGGGCCCACCTCCCCTATTTCCTCTACCACCACGGTTGTTATAGTAACCCCTCCGACCACTGCCACGGCCAACTCTTTGGTTTGGATAGTTTTTTCGATGATTGTATTGTTGCTCCCTTGATTCGTCTATGTATCCCTGGCCGTTTTCGATTTCCGGGTGAGATGTAACTTGTTCTTGTTCGATTGGTTGAGCTTGCAAAATGATCTCCGGCTCGAGATCGGTCTGTATATTGAAAATCATTTTTGAATATGGTGTGAAGTATATGCTATCAAGGCCGAATGCAGGAAGGTTTAATAATTGGTTACCTTGTGAACTTCATCCACTGGACTATGTTGACCGTCACTGGTTTCGTGTTCTTGAAAATCTGCTTGCACTTCATCCTACAAATGAAAGTTATGGTTAATATAAATCATCAAGAGAATGTAACATAAAACAGATAAGAACTTTATAGCACAGCAATAAACTAATAGGAGGTAGTTTTGTTTGTTCTACACTTAATACAGCCCAGTAGGAAAAAATAGTCTTGTTAGACGGGTTTCACTGTTTTGAAGTGAAGTGTTATCCGGCCAAGGGTTAAACAAAGAGGATGCAATCAACACGAACACAAACACATTCAGATGCAAAAAGAGAGATAGAGAGAGTAAAACACACAACTGCAAAACCCAGATGGTACTGAAAATGCATCATTCCTTCATGATACCACCTTCACAACAAGAGAAACTAAATCTCTTGTAGCATCATATTTTTT
>QAOC01035345.1:0-15372 GCA_003255005.1 Begonia fuchsioides | reverse complement strand
GATAAATTAGTCTTTCGAATAAGACAAATGATTTATCAAACTTTGCAAAAAAAACTTCTGTAAAATTTGGAAACTGAAAATTCGTGATTTTGCACCATATGCCCTTAAAGAATTTTGTCCCTCAAATTCAATACACATATAATTAAAATCCTCAAATAAATGTGAGTACTTATCCATCATATCAGACTTCAATTCTTACGTCTCCTCACTTTTCGCATGATTCTGCCACAACACACGAAATACACGAAATGTCTTCTTTCCAACGGTTGAAGCTCTTTCTCACGCTCCTTCTCTGGTGAGTCATATCCGGCCGAGTGTGTCAACCCTCGAGAGTGTGATCGGTGAGTCATATCCGAACACTAGCGAGGTCTACTAAGGCGAACTATTCGATTGCTCAAGTGTTCGACTTGTACAACCTCATCCTTCATTTCTATCCTTCCCAAGTCCCGAAACCATTCTCGAGCTTTCAACCTTCCTCCCGTGTCCGATTCCAAACCTCATTTCCACATCGGAGCCATACACTTATTCCCCGGAGCCTTCCATCTGTTTTTCCCACCATTTACATTATTTCTTAACCCATTTCATTTCTGCACCATAAATTTTCATTTCGCCCGATCCTTTTTTCCGACCGCCGCACACTATCCCTCACCCAGGCCACGTGTGCGCGTATTTTTTGATCACGGTGCGCCGGCCCATTTTGGACGGCACATCAAGGTTGGTCGATGGATTTTTTGTCTTTGGCTGCTATTCTCGGCGATTCTCATATCAAAATGTTTAGAATTTTGAGGTGGAGAATTTTAAAGCAAATATCGAAGGACAAAATTAGTTTTCCTTAGTTAAATATCGAACTAGTACGGTTTCTTCCAAAATCAATAAAATGCTTACTAACCTTCAATGATTCCTTCATCAATGTTTGTCAGCTTCTCGTTATGGACATTTTGGTATTTGTTTCGGGCCGATCGGCGTTACTTTGCCGGCAACGTCTCTCTCTCCTCTCTAACTCTCATTTGCTCTAGGAGGTAACCCTTCCTTTACCTTTTATTATATACATCATACAATAATATTAGATCATAATGATACTAATATAATATATTAAAATAATATTAAAACATAATCTGAAATCCGATTAATGTTTTTAATTCTCAATTAGAACTCAATGTTCATCTAACAAATTTCCGATTAAGTGTCTGTAATTCTTCTAAAATGTACTTTTACCATGTATTCGTAAATAGTGATCCAATATCAATCCATGACACTCTAATTCCAAAAATATGACGGAGTCTGACAAATGACACAAACGATAAATTAGTCTTTCGAATAAGACAAATGATTTATCAAACTTTGCAAAAAAAACTTCTGTAAAATTTGGAAACGGAAAATTCGTGATTTTGCACCATATGCCCTTAAAAAATTTTGTCCCTCAAATTCAATACACATATAATTAAAATCCTCAAATAAATGTGAATACTTATCCATCATATTAGACTTCAATTCTTATGTCTCCTCACTTTTCGCATGATTCTGCCACAACACACGAAATACATGAACTTTCTTTTTGCAAATCTCTAGGTCAATTTTCCCATACGTCACATCTTGTTCCATAGGCACGTCCTTTAACTCGAGCGCATGCGAAGGATCCAGTATACACTTTCTCAAGATGGAAATGTGGAATACAATGTGAACATATTAAAATTCAAGATATGGTTCAAGGTTGTACGCCAGGGTTTGAAAATCAGAAAGGGACCAATATAGCTCTGAGACAATTTCTCCTTAACTCCAAAATGATTTCCACGTCTCGGCTGAACCTTCATAAATACATAATCGCAAACCTCAAACTTCACCCCCTAACGTTTAAGGTCAGCATAATTCTTCTGTCTGTTCTGCAATGTAATCAAACATATCAAGAATCAACTAGACCATTAACTTATATCACGACATGTAGTCTTAGATTCTAATCATAGCAAACAAATACTCAAGCCCAAGTAACAAAGTACTCTCCATTTTTACTTTTTATGCTTTTAATTATTTTCTATTCCAAAGAACCCTAACAATCATCATCAATCATGCACTATGTGTGTGTTTGCTTTGATTTGATAATCTAAAGCAATTGGCAATGGAATCAACATTATATGCACAAGTTACTTCACTATTCTCAAAGTACTGCACGTAAAAATCTCTAATCATGAGAGTTCTAGTCTACTCATTCTAAAATAGACAAACAATAATTTCCCAAGTGTTTCAGCTAAAAGGATCAAAACCATGTCGCCTTTGGATGGATGGTACTCTAAGTCAAAGTCATAATTTCTCAAGTCATCCAACGATGTTATCTCAAAATTCAAATCACACTTAGAGAACAACCATCTTGTGCCAATAGAAAATCTGAAATTTTGCTCGAAAAAGTTAAGTCATGTTAGATCTTTATTGTAAAAATTTTGGGTTGGTAGCTCTAAGTCATGGGTTCGGTTCCTCACATAAGACTTCAACTACCTCGATACATGCATCACAACTCTTCTGTTCTGCATTCGCACAAAACTTAGACTAATTCCTGGAGCATTCAAGTCCCCCACATACTAGGCTATTGTTAGAAATTGTTAGAATGAGTGCACTATTCAATCTGCCCTTCCGTTCCGAGAAGGAACCCTAGCAGCTCTCATCCCAATTAAACCTCACGCGTTTTTTGGTTAACTTACTCATCTGTGCTAGTATTATCGAAACAGCATTCACAAATTGTCGGCAATATCTTGTTACTCCCAAGAAACTTCGAGTATACCACGCTGTCATTTATAAAAACTACCACAGATCGATTTAGGTATGACCTAAAGATTCAGTTCATCAAGTCCACGGTCTTGCAAGACAATTAGTCATACCAAAATACTTTGATCATAAAGAATTCTTTCGGATATCTAAATCACATTTTTTTACCTAATAGTATCCCGACTGCAAATCAATTTTTGAGAAATAACAGAATTCACTCAACTGATCGAACAAGTCATCAATTCTTGACAATAGTTACTTGTTCTTGACTATCATCTATTTTAACTTACAATGATTTAGGCATAATCAAAATGAAACTATTTTTTACAAATAAAATTGACATACCTAAGAAGAAGTGCCTTTCTGAATGAAATCTCTCATCAGCAATTCATCCAACTGAATTTGTATCTCCCTCATCTTGAACAATACGGACAAATAAAAATTACAGTACCGCCTAAGATGAGACTAATAAGAACTCTACCCCTCAATCCAGAGGTAAATCTGGAAACTCACCAAGAAATATGTATATATACTAACTCCCCCACCACCGCGAGGCTCACACCTTGTCCAGCAATCTTCATCTCAACGTCAATCGACCATTGGTTCCAATACTACTCAATCCTCGGCAACTGTCCAAATTGTCTATTAACATAGGATTTATTATCACGACACACAATCCACTTCGATGGACGACCACTGTCTCATTTCAAACAAATTCATTTTATTCGAATAACGATCAATCATCGTTTCATATTTTTGAAGCCAAACCATACCGAATAACTGCCGAAGGACTCGGGATTTTGAATCAAACATATCGCCTAATAGAACTACTATAAAGTCAAATGTACGTCCAAACTGACAAGGAATCAACACCAACTCACCTGGCTAGATATTCATGCATGACGTAGTCAACACCAAGGTAGCCTCATTCACGAACTAACACAGAGATCGACTTGAGGTTGGATAGCAGCCACTACGATCAATTGGTGGTAACCCTTATACGACCATACGACCCTGTCTCAAGGCTCCACCAATCTAAACATGTTGATACAAACTCTATTCAGGCTCTCAACTAGCTACCTTGCCGCCACTTGCACACTCTTAACATCAATAACAAACATTTCTTAAAAATTGGGATTGCATCTTTGAATTCTTCACGAGATAATGCATTTTTCTGTTCAGAGACAATCTTACAAATTACAAGGGATTTACGAGTCACATTAAGTGGGAGCACTCAACGACATACAATAACTTGCAAGACTTATCTAAACAAGACAATGACACATCGTAGTGAAAGTCCAATTATTGCGATTTAGTCAAAATTATGAATAGTTCAAGGGATTTAAACTTTTAACAACAGTTAATCTCGCCAATTAATTTTTAAAACATATAGGAATCCAAAAGTTAGCAAAATTTCTCCAACCAGCTCTTTCCCTTTACCTAGTCAACACCTCTTTCAAAAAATAGAAGGTTGAGTCTAGCAAACTCTTTTAAGTATGTCGTCTTTAACATCTCAGAAGATTGAGAAATACTTTTGCTCGAAAAGTTATGCAATACTTCCAACATCGCCGCAACAATCAGCAGTACTGAGACTTTGTTCCTTTCTGACCTTTTGTGAAGCCATGATTATCCGACAGTGACATAAAATCTTGATTTGGCATCATTTTATAATCTATCCAACTTATTTGAAACTTATTCTTATCATGCTATATAAAGGTAACATTTTAGATTGGTGTCGGCTATAAAACCATCAACTTTTGTCATGTCCCACGGAGAGGCTAAGGCAGAAACGTCATGTCAGACATCTAAATTTACTGAAGTGGCCCCGAGACCAACCCAAAGGCTAAACAAAGTTTAAAATCAGATCCACAATATATCAAGGGCCAAAGTAAAATGCACCAATTTATAGCATACTAATTAAATAGAGAATTAAATATTAAAGTTATACAAACAAGAGATATCTTAAAACAAGCTCCTCACTGAATGTCAGGGATAAAAATAAAAAATAAAAAATAAAAAATAAAAAATAAAAAATAGGGAAATTTCTAAGGCAATGATAATACAACACCTTCTAGTCTGTCTACTAAAGCAAGTACATTGGGGGAGGGAAATTTTTTAGGTGAGTGGCAAACTTAGTAAGAATGTTATGCATAATGCATTCGGATTAAAGCTTAAGTTTTTTCTTTTTCCTAAAATAACGTGATCGATCTAAACTGATACATGAATTAACAAAATAATTAAAATTATTTTATCTCTTTTATCATTATTATTATTAGACCTTGGTATTTCCGGCCCATGTAACGTATTAGAAAATTCATCACATGGACAGGTGTCTATAACCAAAAAATTCTCTCACAATAATTCACAATAAAATCACCGTCAATGAAAAAGGGATGTCAATTCTTTGACCAAGTGTGCCAAACCATGTAAAAAAATAGAGCTAGACCGCTCACCATCTCAAGATGCAGAAAAAAATTTGAGGACCTCAGGGCACCTACCCAGCTATTGTGGTGGTCGACGTAAAGGTCTTTGTACATCGCATCAAAAAACCATCTTATGCGTACTACCCTCATCAAGTTTAAGAATTTCTTTGGTTGGTTGATTAAGATGGATCCAAGCTGGTTTAGACAAAACCGGTGCAACCGCTTCCAACCGGACCGATCTAGTTAGCCATTGACTTGGACCTGCATCAAGTCAGCCTAGTGTTGGCAAACGAGCTGGCTCGCTCGTTTGGCTCGGCACTGTAGCAGCTCGAGCCTGAGAGTGCAGCTCGCTCGAGTTGGCTCGTGGGCTCGGAAATACCGAGCCAACCGATCCGGCTCGAAAGCCAGCTCGAGAGCTGGCTCGGTTGGCTCGGACCACTTGTAGTGCGGGCGACACTTAGTATACACGCGGTCGACACTTAATGCATATGTAAATTTGGATGGCCGACTGCAAAATAAGGTGTCGACCGCTAATTAAATGTCGACCGCAATACGCATGATTGTTGTGAAAGTGTCGACCGCGTGGAAAAAAGAGTCGACCGGTAGTTGTAAAAATGAAACGGTAACTTAAGGTCGACCGTTATAATGTAACGGCTATAACTTCCATATGCAACGGTAACTTAAGGTCGACCGTTTTAAAACTGAAGGTCGACCACATTTATGTAACGGCTCATAAATGTTTTACGTAAACTCTCTTGTGCAAATCACTCTATAGCCTTCAAGCATCGTTCTACTGCAATTAACAAGCTGCAATAAATCGGTGAATGGTATTAAGTAGATTTTTTGTTCAAAATAGTCATTATTTATTATGGATTCACCGCCGAAATACGTAGAATTTGAAACTTTTCCGTCTTCCGACGACGAGGTGCAAGAAGTTGCACCTATGAAGCCGGCTTTTTCTGGTCGGATTAACACACACATCTGCACAAGCATCCACCTCTGGCCCTCGAGTAAAGAAATCGAAAACGTCGGAAATATGGAAACATTTTCAAATAATAGAAGTGAAAATAGGAACGACAATAGAAAATAGGGCACAATGTAAATATTGTGCCAAACATTATGCTTATGAATCAACAACTAGCACAATGAATCGGCATTACAAAAAAAATCACGAGCAACTGCAAATGAAAGATTGTATGTAATCTCAATTAAACGCTCTTGGAACCGGAAATTTTGTTTGTTCGCATGATAGAATGCGAGAAGGTGCTGCAAAATTTGTGGCACAGCGAGAGTTACCTCTCTCAATCTTTGATCACGAGGGAACCGTAAAATTTATAAACAATTCATTAATCCAAGTTTTAAGCGAATTCCTCGCAGTACATTGCGAGGCGATATAATAAAATTGTATGAAAAAATGAAAAATGATTTACTTCTTTTATTTTCGCATGCGCTCACGATGTCTATATGTATTACTTCTGATTTGTGGAGTGCACCCAATGCACTCGGTTATATTGTTGTCACTTCGCATTTCATTGATGCGAATTGACAACTTAATAAACGAATTTTAGGTTTTCGGAGTTGTGAATACCCTCATAGTGGTATCACAATTTATCGATACATTGTTGGTATTTTGCAAGAATACAACATAAGAGATCGAATTTTCAGTATTACCTTAGATAATGCTTCCGCTAATGATGTTTGTATTAATCAATTTAGAAAATATTTTCAATTCGATAGTAGTCATTCATCCCTTTTTCATATGCGGTGTGTTTGCCATATTTTAAATTTGATTGTTAAAGATGGCATGCAATTTGTTTCTCCACATATTGATGCAATCAGGGGTGCAATTTCTTTTATTTCTTCGTCTAACGCCCGACAACAAGAGTATCGAGAATTTTGCAAAGCGGCAAACCTGAAACCTCGAAAACTAAAAACCGATGTTTCAACTCGATGGAACTCAACATATCTAATGTTAGAAAATGCTAAACCATATTGGAACGTCATTTGTGATTTTATTAGTCAAAAGACACAATGTCTTACTTTGGATATTTGTAGTTGTGATATGGCTAATCTATTTCTTGACTTTTTGCAACCATTTTTGGAAGCCACCAAAGAATGCTCGGGAATTTATTATCCGACTACGCATCTAGTGCTTCCGTGGTTCGTAAGATTGACTTCTACCTTTGAAAGATATAAAAAAATTGATGCATTTAATGAAATCGTAACTTCAATGGAATTTAAATTTCACAAATATTGGCTTCAAGTACCTCCAATTTTTTCATTTGCTAGTATTATGCATCCGAAATATAAAATCAAGGGCACGAAGTTGATGCTCGATAAAATTTCGGAGAACCTAGGTTTCGCCCCCGTATGCAATCCTAACACATTGCATAGAGACCTTACTATCTTGTTTGAGACTTACCAACTTAGATTTTCCGGGGCAAGAACTCATAGTTCGTCCAATGTGGCATCAACGTCCGGTGGTAGTTCTAGTTTCGGAATACCACTAAATGCTATGGATGCCATTGACGCCCAACTAGAAAGTGACGTGCATTCGTTTGGTTTCGATAAGAGTGAACTCGACGTGTATCTGGACAATCGAGTTCCAATTGCTCGAGACGAGGCCTTCGACATTTTGAGTTGGTGGAAAACCAACGCAGCCATGTATCCCGTGCTCGCTAAAATGACACGGGATTTACTAACACCGCTTGTTTAAACTGTAGCTTCCGAGTCGGCTTTTAGTGCAGGTGGACGCGTATACGACGATCGACGCGCAAGTCTGGCACCGGAGCTTGTGGAGGCACTCATTTGCATGAAGGATTGGAGCGACGCAGTCCGGAAGGACCAACAACGAGTGGACGAACTGGAAGAGGATTTCAAGAACTTGGAATTCGAAGAGTAGCTGTTAATGTTATGTTCCGGCGACGAGTCGGAGATCTTTTTCATTTCGTGTATCCCATACATCTGTCTTTCGTTGTAATTTATAAACATTAACAATTGTTCTTTCTGTTACTCACTTTTCTAATGTCACCAAATTTTCATTCTTTCAATTAATCTTATTCGTCTGCATAAAATATATCTAAGTGTCGACCGCAAATACAATGAGTGTCGACCGGACTACGATTGGTGTCAACCGCAGGTATACGAAGGTGCTGACCGCGCATTATAAAGTACGTTGACGTTGTCGACCGGGAGTATACGGTGTCGACCGCAGATCATTCCAGCGTGAAAAAGGGGTCGACCATATTATACGGGGTCGACCGCATCTCCGTCCAGAGAGTTTTATGGAGTCGACAGCCATTTAATGTGTCGACCGTAGCGCATTCCAGCGTGAAAAAGGGGTCGACCGTATTATATGGGGTCGACCGCATCTCTGTCCAGAGAGTTTTATGGAGTCGACCGCAGCGCATTCCAGTGTGAAAGAGGGGTCGACCGTATTATATGGGGTCGACCGCATCTCCGTCCAGATTGTTTTATGGAGTCGACCGCCATTTAATGTGTCGACCGCAGCGCATTCCAGAGTAAAAAAGGGGTCGACCGTATTATACGGGGTCGACAGCATCTCCGTCTAGAGAGTTTTATAGAGTCGACCGCTATTTAATGTGTCGACCGCATATCCATCAACCGCGTTGTAGGGGTCGACCGAAGGTAAAGGTGTCGACCGCAATTCGACCAGAGCTTCGACTTAAAACCCTAGCGGCGAGGGTTTTGTCTTAAGTTAACGAAATCCAAGTGTCTACCGCACGAGCCATTCAGACGTCCGACGACACTTTCTGACGCCCTCGTCGAGTTAAAACGTAGTGGTACATATCACTTCTCTTGCTCTTGACTCTACAAACCACAGAACCACCTCCGTTTCGAAATAACTCATCGGCAATTTTTTGGAGACAGAAACCAGCATAGGTGTCGACGGCAACATCGCTAAGGGGACGACCGCAGATACATCCCGCTCGATAGGTGTCGACTGAAAAATCTCAGGTGTCGACCGCAAACTTAGGTAACTATAAATTCAGCTGAAAAATGACTTGCATCGAGTTTACATACGGTTTAGGAGGTTAGATGTTTATATTTATTATTTTCATTGTCTAGGTTACTTCAAATGGCATCGACCTCGCGTAGTAAAAAAGGCAAAGTTTCCAAAAAATCCAAGGCTTCCTCCGTTTCGATTCCGGAGGAACTGATTGTAGGGCCCATGTTCGATTTTTATTTGTATATTGATTTAGAATGTCAACAAAAATTTTTGTCTGATTTCCAATGCAAGTCCATTATTCCAAGCCGTGTTTTCGTACCAAATTCCATCAGTAACTTACCGATACACGATTTATTGAATCGTGTTGGTTTGTCTGACCTTTTTCAATTCCAGGGCCCGTATTACGAAAACTCAATTCGTATGTTTTACGCCAATTTTACTTTTTCACCGAACCCTTTAAAAGTGTCTAGTTATGTGTACGGAAAACGCATAACCATCATGTCTCGTTATCTCAACGAGATGCTGCACTGTAATGACAATGAGAGAGGCCCTCGCTACTATGAGGCTTTCACCGAGCCTCCTTGTGTCGAAACGGGTGCGTACACTGATTTTCTCTGCTCCGTTGTCAAAAATGCCAACACTCACCTTCCCCCTAAACCGAAAGCCAATGAATTGAACGTCACGGCTCGTCTTGTCCACCACATGATCTCCTATAACCTCCTACCTAGGGATGGTCATAGGGATCATGTGAGTGGAATGGATTTGCATGTACTTTATAACATTTTCACTGGAACCAACTTTAACGTTGGTTATGTAATTTTAAAAAGGATGATTGATCTTTTCGAAAACTCGTCCAAGTCAATGTCGTTCAACCTTTTGTTGACGGAAATTTTCCACGAAAACGGTGTGTCATTTCCTCCCTCCGAGACACCTGTACCGGTTAGGAGAGTCAACACCTATTCGACATCTACCCTTGCAAGAATGGGTATTGTGGAAAACACGGACGGCGGTGGATCTTCAAAGGCGATCATCCGGGCTCGACATCACAGGCCCTCCAGNAAACTGATACATGAATTAACAAAATAATTAAAATTATTTTATCTCTTTTATCATTATTATTATTAGACCTTGGTATTTCCGGCCCATGTAACGTATTAGAAAATTCATCACATGGACAGGTGTCTATAACCAAAAAATTCTCTCACAATAATTCACAATAAAATCACCGTCAATGAAAAAGGGATGTCAATTCTTTGACCAAGTGTGCCAAACCATGTAAAAAAATAGAGCTAGACCGCTCACCATCTCAAGATGCAGAAAAAAATTTGAGGACCTCAGGGCACCTACCCAGCTATTGTGGTGGTCGACGTAAAGGTCTTTGTACATCGCATCAAAAAACCATCTTATGCGTACTACCCTGATCAAGTTTAAGAATTTCTTTGGTTGATTAAGACGAATCCAAGCTGGTTTAGACAAAACCGGTGCAACCGCTTCCAACCAGACCGATCTAGTTAGCCATTGACTTGGACCTGCATCAAGTCAGCCCATCCCAGTGGGCCAGGTCAACCTTGGTGGGTAGACCCGTTGGATCGGGAAACATGCAAGCGTCATCGATGGCGATGGATTTTTCGTCTCCGGTTGTATTTTTAAATGTCGTTCTCGGGGATTCTCATAAAAAATGTTTAGAATTTCGAGAAGGGGAGTTCTAAAGCAAAGATCGACGTAGAAAACGAGTTTTCATCTCGAACCCTAACTCGTACGATTTTGTCTCAAAATTGATAAAAAAATACTGATTAACGTTCAACAATTCCTTTACCAATGTCGGTCATCTCATCGTTTTAAACGTTATATACTCATTTCTGGCCAGTCACTGTGTAATACGTGTACAAGTTAAGTGTTTTTACGGTATCAAATGGTTCAGTTAGAAATTTGTTTGAAGTTATACGAACTGGATTGAGTAAGAAAGGAAGACGAATCGGAGTATGACACATGTCACTATAGGGTTAGTACCAAATCATGATTAAGACATAATTAGTGAAAATTATGAGGTCATTAAGGTTTACTAATCTTGATTAATTTAGTTAACCATAAGGATTAGCTTAGAACTAATGTGAATTAATTAGTTAAGCTAAGTTTGATTTAAATAATGATAATGGAGGTATTTTAGCAATTAATAGAACATGTTATGGTAAAATGGTAAAAGTAAATGGATAAATTTAGTAAAATAGCAATTTCATCAGATGAACCATCTAGAAATATTGGAGGATGGCTGATGATCAGCCATTTTTGTGCCGAAGAGAGAGAAGGGGTGAAAGAGAGGTAAAACTCGAATGAAAAGAGTTTAGAGAGAGAAAGTAAAAGTTGAAAGTGAAGAAGCTGGAATTGGCCTCCAATCCTTTAAGAATAAGTGTTACTCTCATCAAGAGGAATCTATTAAGCTAAAAATCAAGAGGTAACCTTATTTTACGAGATTTAGAGTGATTATGATTATTCACATGATTACACTTAAGAATAAGTGAAAATTATGGGATTATCAATGACTTTGTAAGTTGGTTATGACTGATATACGAAAATTAAAAGTTTTGATCCATGGTTCTATTTATTGGTAAACCAATCATGTTGGAATAACATATATATGTTCATGAGTGATGGAAATTTGAAATTAGTAGAGGTTGTGCATATTTTATCAAAGTTACCACAAAACTGTCAATTCTCTACAAATTAAGATTTCGTATCTGAAACCAATGGTAGACTAATCTCACGCCCTAGATGTTTTAGCACGTTGAATTAGACACCTTGAGTGCCCTATAGGCTTTGGAATCATAGCATTTCATGATGTATAGAAGAAGTTATGATATTTCAAAGTTATCACAAAACATGACATTGATTCCGAAAAATTGTGAATGTTATTAGGTTATTGAAGTTAAAGTGATTCACAAAAGTACCTACTACTAGAAAGACTTGCTAACGATAGACAAGGTAAGTAGTATTGTGTGTGTTTTGCCCTTAATTGGGTCTACATCATAGAAGAATAGGACTTTGCAGTTGATTTATGCTTTACATGTTAAGATGCGACGCACGTATAAAATGATGTACAAAGTATGATTCGGTTTATGATATGATGGATTTTTGTGTTTAATGTTATGAATATTACTTAATTGTTTGACACGTTCATACCACGAACATCTCATGCATCATGTTTTCTAGAAAGTTACGAATTATTTACATGCATGAGATTTCATATGAAACATAATATGAAAATTGTTGTTTTGGGTTGAGCTCGAAATACAACAAAAGAAAAAGATAAAAGAAAGAACGAGAAAGTTATGTAAATATCAGTGGGAAGGGGTTTGAGTTGGTTGTCCCCTTAGGTGGACTCAAGTTAGTGGTCTCTCAACCCTTGGAATCGAGTTGGTTGTCCTCTTAGGTGGACTCAAGTTTGTAGTCTCTCGTTCCTTGCCAGGAATCCCCAATGATAAGAAATTATAGAAATTAAAGGAATGAAAGACTCAGAATAAAATGAAAAGAAAAGTTTTACTTATTCATATCATGTACATGTTCACTCATATTTTATACTACTTGATGAGCCTTATGCTTATAGATGAGTTTTTTGATGTAGGTGAGGAAGACGTATAATGAGAGGTGTACGAGATTGATCGCTTTTTTCATGGGAGTGGTCGATGCTGTTTGAGCAAACTTTGACCTGTGGGTNCTCCTATAAGAATTCAAGGTTTATCCAACAAATTTTCTGCACGATTATGTGTATGTTATCTTTGTAAAATCTACTTTTGCCTCATATTCATAAATAGTTATCCAATTTCAAACATTTGAACGAGTCTCATATGTGTCAGAAACAAAAAATTAATGTTTTGAATACGACAAACAATTTGTCAAACTTTGCAAAAAAAAAATTTCTGTAAAATCTAAGAATTTAAAATATGAGGATTTTACACTGGCAGCCCTCGTTGGGTCCTATGGGTTGCTTTAGATTTTTTTCTACCTCTTGAGATTATAAGTAATTTGTCTACATATTTCTTTGTAGTGTGCTAGAGTAATTCATGAACTGACAACTCATTTTCACTGATAGTGATTCAATTATAAAGTTGTTAGGATATTTTAATGGCATAGTAACTTATGTATGTGATAGATATTTAATGTATCTCACCTAGGCTCAAGAGCCTGTTTTAGTAAATGAGCTTCATGTGATTTAAATGATTTGAGGAGTTGGTCATCTATTTCATTATGGAAGATTATTTATGGAAATGTAGTGAGGACATTTTAACTGTATAGTAATCTATGTATGTGACAGATTTATAAATATTTCACAGGAGTTTGAGAAGCATATTGAGTTTTAATGATTTGACGAGAGAATTGTTTGGATATTTTAATTATATAGTCACACGAGTATCATAAATACTTCACATATACTTGACGAGTCCATTTTGAAGGAATACAAGTATTAAACGATATGATTTCTGATGCATCATCATAGTTTAAGATCTTGTTTTTTATCAATAAAAAAGAAGAACCAAAGTTCTAATTGAATTGTATCAAGTATAAGTAGCCTATTAGTTAGTGACTGTTAAGTCTTGAAAAAGACTTAATTATGTCCATCAAAGTTATGAAAATTGTGAAGCCTTAAGTGATAAATTGAAGGATTTTATGCTGGAAGTTGTATTTGGTGCTGCAGCTCATGCTACAACACAGAATCAGCGGGCAGCAATGAATTTATGTTAATTTCGGTAATTCCGAGAATATCTTTATCTGCCCGATTGATTACCTATTTTGCAGAGATTATGCTGGATAAAGATGGAAAACATTGAGTTGAAAAGAGATAAGATCAGAGAGATTTAAATAGCAAATCAATATGGATTGGAGAGAGAAATATTATCTACATAAAATCAGCATAAAATATGGAGAGTCTAACAGATTGGAGAGAGAAGCTAGCTGCCACAATTTTAAATAGAGGAGCACGATTCAGATCTGGAGATCTAGAGAGGGAGATAGACGAAATACAGAAGAAACGCAGCGGCGTCGTTCTACAAACAGAACGGAGAAACCGGAGCCAATTCAAGAACTCGCGGGACGCCACCGGAGTTTTGAAGAAAGCAACGGTGAATCTGTTTATCTTTTATTAGGCGCTGTAATTATGATTTGTGAACATTTATCTTGTGTTCTTTCTATTTTCAGCATGAACTAAATTTATATTGGTTAGATTTTGGAAGTATCTTGTTTTATGAACTCTCGGTTTGTATTTATTTCATAATTTAAATAATTCAACTAGGTTTCCATTCCTATCGTGTATAAGCTGGACGCTACAGTTATAACGTATTTAATAATTTCTAACAAACCATTAGAAAATCATCTAGAAAGTAGTTGAGTTGCTTGAGTTGTTAAATTAGTTTGTTTGCAATTTAACTAAACGTTTTTAATTTATTAAAACGTTAGCTCAAGGGGAAACTAATAAGATCGGTTCTGAAGGTCTTCAATTCTCAATGTCTTTGCCATAAGATTGGAAGGAGTTGAGAAAATGAGTCAATCGGTAGGCGACGCCAGCCATCGATTTCATAGATATATTTTCCGTCAAACGTGTTGTAGTCTGTGTTGTAGCACAAACATACAGCCGAGAGTGAATAAACAGGAAAAACCGAAATCTAACTTTCCTTATCGAATTTCGTTCGTTTATCAGATCTACCTGTCTCTTTTAATTTGTTTATATTTTCTTTACTTTTAACAAAAAATCATCAAACCCTTTTATTCAATTTTATATAACTACTTTACATTTCATTTCAGAAAATATTAGATTCGTTATCCTCGTGGGATCGATAATCTTTTATATTACTTGACTGTGAACTTGCAGTTTTTAACGACACATTTTCACCTAATAGTGACTCACCCTATCTTTTCACGTAATTAGCTGCAGACGTGGCTTTGGTGCAAGCATTTTTCCTAGGATGAGAGTTAGTCTTTCTTAGTATAGTAGTTATACATTTAAATATTCTCTAACAACTTTAGTACACTTTAGTTTGGTTAAATTTTTAAATGACCTCGATCTATGTGTAATTGAAGTCGATCTGTGCGTAATTGAAGTTACGTTTAAATTTTTCATCTTTTAGGCCACACAGGAGCGTACTTATGTTTCTATTCGGCCCCTTTTCGGACCAAGAGGTGCTTAATCTTAAAGATACTTAAAAATTGATATTACAAATCACTTGATATTACAAA
>QAOC01035332.1:49525-69050 GCA_003255005.1 Begonia fuchsioides | reverse complement strand
TAAACTCGAGTGATCAATTAGCAGACATATTTACCAAACAGTTAGATGAGAAGACCTTTTGTGGAATTAGAATTCATCTAGGGTTGATTCGATTCAATGATGCTTAGATGCATTATCTTCTGTCTGCTGTCTGCGGCAATGGGGGTCGACATAATGGGAAGTATGTCGACCGAACCATCGTGCCTGGTAAGAACGCGGTCGACACAAGTATTGACATGTTGACCCGTTGATCGTCTCTGTTAAGGAAGCAGTCAACATAATAAGATGTATGTGGACCGGTTGATCGTCTAGGGTAATAGAGCGGTCGACACAACTATGAATATGTCGACTGATATGTGTCAGAACTCCCAATTTTTAAAAGAACCCCGTCGTGCCCTAGTTTCTTTATCTCAACCTCTCCAGCAAAAAATCCTCTCAGACGACTTCCAATCTGTTCTCCGGCGATTCCAAGCCCTCCTTCGACATGTCCAACCTCCTTTCCGATTGCTCCTCAGTCTCATCCTCTATTTTTCCTTTAATATCAAGGGCATCCACTTCCAAACTCCCCATCAAGAGGAAGCGCACGGTAAAGTCAAGATCGACCAGTGAAACGTCGATTCCTCCAGCTCCGACAGTGGACAAACATCTCTTTCAAAATTAGGATGCTCAAGATAAGTATACTCAGATTCTACATGTCAAACCTCTTATATTAAGTAGAGTATTTCTACCCGATAGGATTATGAGGATTGATATCACTGAGCTTTGTGAATATCTAGGACTAAAGACGTTATTTGGACTATGGAATTCGTATCATGAGGAAGCTATACGACTTTTCTATGCAAATTTGCAAACAATTCCTCACCCGCTCACTCTCAAGAGTTTAGTCTACGGTACCGATTAAGATTACAAACTCTTCATTGAACTCATTATTGGGTTGTGAGGTAACTGAGTTTACGGATTGATACTACGAGCAAGGGAAGGAAACCGCTCTAGTTTGATTCTCGGATTATAAGGATTTTCTTAAATTGGTTGCTAAGGATCCAAATAACTTGTCGTACAAGCCCAAAGGTAGTGATCTCAATATAACGGCACGTTTTGTTCATCACATCACGACCTACAATCTTTTGCCTAAGGACGGGCATAAAGATCACATTAGCCATATGGAACTATATGTTCTATATATGTTCTTTACTCGACGTCGCTTTAATGTAGGATTTATCATCATGCGACATTTGATGGAAGTGCTAGACAAAGCATCCAAATCATTACCATTCAATATTTTGCTAATGGCGATTTATGCTCAACAACGAGTAATTTATCTCTCTCCCGCTAATCTAATCGAAGTCAGGAATCATGATATCTACTCTAATTTGACCCTCGCACGGATGGGATTAACTAAAAATGAAGATTGAGAATGGCAATACAAGAGAAATCTGCCTCGCCGACCTCCCACACCTCCAAGCTCCCCACCCCTAACAGTTGATGAAGCTAATATTCCTCCCGAGGATAGGAGACCTCGTAGACAACATCGCTCCTCCTCCTTGATTGAGAGGCATTTAGATATGCTTAATGGCCTAATTATGAGCCTCAAGACATCAGTTGATGCTCTGCACAAAAAGGTCGATGGCCTTAAGAGCCAAATTGATGCATGGGATGCATATTTTGAAGAGGAAGAAGAAGAATAAAACTTTGACGAACCAGCTGCAGCCACTCCTAGAGTTACCACACAATTCTCTTCGGCTCCAGTTGCTGAGCATGATGTATAATCGGAGTACATTGCCGGACATGATGTGTAACCATAGCCCATCACGGACGTATCCCCAACAAGCCCAACGAGTCTGGACGAGTTTTCTAACTTAGTTGCTATTTGCAGGTAACTTGGCTTCAGAAACACCTTCCGAGCATGATCGAGAACGGCCCAAGTTCTCGATCACTTGGTGTCCAAATGCTCCCGGCCCCGACGCATCCACCGGCCCACCTCCCGACCACCCCACGGCGACCAATGAGCAACAGGCCGTCGACGTGGCCGGAATCCCTTAGGATTTTGGCCCACTGGAAATAAGTGGCCGACGTGACAGAACGCACGGTCCAATCCCCACGGATCCCGAGTTCTACCACAAAGACCGAGTCCTCGGCCCACCCAACGCCGAGCCCGGCCACATTTGTTTTTATTCAGCAAATAAGACTTAAAGAAGGAAGAGAAGGAAGCCCAAAGAAGAAGAACGCGCAGTCCACCGAAGGAAGCCCACCGTAGCCGCACCATGGTCAAGGCACGGTCAAGCCACGAACCATCATTGGTCCACTCAGAGACCTTGACCAAATCCCATCTGCAACTCGACTTCAAATCTCAAGAAACTCGATTATTTGGTCAAGGAAAGGACAAGTTTCGGATTAGCACACGCGGATTATTCGGTGTCCGAAGCATGGACACTCGCGGCGCCTACATGAAGACATCCACGGTCAACTGAGGCTTTGCAGCCGAATTGACCTTGTCAACGTTTACATTCAGACAATACAAGATGGCCAGAGAACGTCTTTTCAAAATGACACAGACAAATCCAGTGATGTTCGGAGACAATAAATACGACCGCGTGCGCCCGAAGATCATTCACGGAACCACCAGCAGAAAATCCGAGATTTTCAATCAAAGGAGACCAAGTTCACAATGTCCAGATTCATGGAGGAGTGTCCGGCAACCACATTTCAAAATGGCCCGCACGGATCCCTCATTGTCCGAGATAGGTCAACACTCGGTCGACATTTTGAGGTTGCTGCGCACACCTCCGAGCCATCGGCGAAAACAGAAAGATCTGCGTCCGGATTCGGCCATGAATCTTCTCACTCAATTAGCCTAGGTTCATCCAAAGGTTTGAAATCAAGAAGGCCCGCGCATATCCCATGATGTCCGAGATAAGGTCAACTTTGGTCGTGATTTTGAACAAGGCGCACGCGCTCCCCGACCATTGGCAACCGTCGAAGATTTTCTTTCAAATATGGTCCGCGCGCCCATGTATCTGGACTTCATGAAGCCATATGGGAGCTGTGTTTGAATTTGGCCCGAGCAAATCCCGAAGTGCACGGTAGACGGTCAACCCCGATCGACGATTTGAACAAGCTGCGCGCGCCCACGAGTCATCATCGACAATCCGATGATTTAAATTCAAATGAAACCGTGCATGCCTCTTCTCAAGTCAACTAAAGGTCAACCAAGATATTCAATTCAAAATGGCCCGAGTGAATCCCCCGATGTCTGGAGCATTACCCACTCGGTCACCATTTTGAAAAAGCTCGCGCGCACTTACGAGCCGTTGCCGACCAACCGAGGATCCAGACCACGTGACACCTAAGATGAGCCACCGAGAGCATTTTAGAGGTTCCATATCAAATTTGGCCCGAACCAATCCTTAAATGTTCGGAGCTACCCACACGGTGCACCCTCTCGGTCAATCACGAGTCTTCCTCAGTCAAGCTTCAAACTTAGCCACGCAAACCCTTAATGAATTGAGCTTTCAGCTGAAGAGGAGCGTCCTTGGTCTTCCAAAAGTCCACGAAGATCTCTCCCGAGCCAATCTCGAGCGTTCGTGTAATCCAAGGGCCGAAAGCCCTTCCCTCTCTTTTTATTTTTGCATTAAATAATGTATCGGCCTTCACTTAGAGGGCAGAGAGAATTTTTAATAAAAAGTGTGCTTAGCACCTTCTTCCCAAGGGTTGAACCTCTTTCCGACGTTTCCCCTCCGGTGAGTAATATCCGGTCGAGTGCGTCACCCCTCGAGAGTGTGATCGGTGAGTCATATCCAAACACTACTGAGGTCTATTAATCCGAAAACTTTGATTGCTCAAGTGTTCAGATTATTCGACCTTTCCCTTTATCTCAACCTTCCCGAAAACCAATTTCCATCCCCGAGCTATCAACCCCCTCCACATGCCGATTTCGGTCCATATGTTCCCCTCTGAGCCACCCTCATATCTAACCGAGCCATTTCCATATTCTTACCTTCATTCTCCACAATCTACAGCCCACTTCACTTCCGCAATCCAAATCCCTATTTCGCACACACCTATTTTCCGACTGCCGCACACTATCTCTTCCCCGAGCCACGTGTGCGCGCAAAATCTGATCACGGTGCGCCGGTCAATTTCAGACGGCACATCATCTTGGTATCAGAGCCCAAAAGGTCCCAAGAATCATTTTCTCTCCCCTCCCACAAAATTTTTCACTTTTTACACCATTTTACATATGATGACTCGTAGCGGTGCAGTCCATAACACCGGCCGCGATCAAGCAACTACGAGCGAACAAAACCCAAAACCCAAAACCCAAGTTCTGAACCTAAAACTTGAATCTTAAACCCCAAAACCCAAAAATCGAACACCGAAGCTCAAAATGAGAAACCCAAAACATGAAACCTGAAACTCAAAACTAGAAACTTTAAATTCGAAACTCGTACCCCTAAATGCGAAACTCAAAATCTGAACCCTGAACCACAAAACCAAAACCTTGAAGCCTGAAACTTGAAACCCAAAACTTAAAATCCAGAACTTTAAACCAGAAACCCAAAACCCGAAGTTCAAAAACTAAAATTGATAACCTGAACCCAAAAAACCCGAAAGCCAAAACCTAAAACTTAAACATCAACCCTAAAACCCAAACGTTGAACCTGAAACCAAAAATTTGAAACCCAAACTTGAACACCAAAACTTGACCCCAAAACTCAAAGCCCGAATTTAAACCTTCAAGACTGAACTCGAAAAATAAACTTTGAACCCTGAGACCTAAAATTTGAACCCCGTACCCTAAACAAGAATTTCAAAACGTTAAACNAACCTTGAAGCCTGAAACTTGAAACCCAAAACTTAAAATTCAGAACTTTAAACCAAAAACCCAAAACCCGAAGTTCAAAAACTAAAATTGATAACCTGAACCCAAAAAACCCGAAAGCCAAAACCTAAAACTTAAACATCAACCCTAAAACCCAAACGTTGAACCTGAAACCAAAAATTTGAAACCCAAACTTGAACACCAAAACTTGACCCCAAAACTCGAAGCCCGAATTTAAACCTTCAAGACTGAACTCGAAAAATAAACTTTGAACCCTGAGACCTAAAATTTGAAACCCCAAACCCGAACCCCAAACCTAAAACCCAAAACATGAACTTGGAAACCCGAGAACTAAAACTTGAACCCGTAAACCCCTAAACCCTAAACCCAACACCCGAAACCTGAAACCTGAAAACTAATACCCAAAACCCAAAACTTGAACTTAAATTCAAACCTCAAAACCAAAAACCCAAATCTTGAACCAAAAATGCAAACCTTAAACCTCGAAACCCAAAAACCAAACCGAACCTTGTAACGAAAAAATTAAAACTCAAAACTAAAAACTCAAAACTAAAACCTCAAACTCCAAAACTCGTAAAACAAACCCTGAATTTGAAACCCAAAACTGAGACCTAGAACCCAAACCCATGCCCCAAAATTTAATATCCATAACCTGAAACATGAAACCTGAAACCTGTTATCAAAAACTTAACTCACAAAATCAAAACCTTGAAACACATAACTAAAAACCCAAAACCTTAAACCTGAAGCCCGTTATCAAAAACTTAACACACAAAACCAAAACCTTGAAACACAAAACTTGAAACCCAAAAACAAAAACCTAAAACTTGAAACCCAAAATACGATACCTAAAACCCAAAACTCAAAACCTAAACACAAAAACCAAAAACCGAAAACCTAAATCCAAACGCAAAAACCCAAAACAAACATCCCAAAACGCAGCACGCAAAACAGAAACATGAAACCCAAAACTTAAAACTTGAAACCAAAAACCTGAAACCTAAACCTTGAAAACTTAAACCCGTAACTTGAACCACAAAACCAAAAACCTAACACCCGAAACTAAAACCTCGATACCCAAAACCTAAACCTTAAACACAAAACCTGAAACTTAAAACCCGAAACTTGAAACCTAGAACCTGATCAACAAAACTTCAAACTTGAAACTGAAAAGCTGAATACAAACTTCAAACCAAAAACAAGAATCTCGAACCCAAAACTCGATACTTGAAACGCTGAGACCTGAAACTGGAACCCAAAATCGTAAACCAGAAACATGAAACCTACAAACGAAAACATGAAACCCGAAACTCAAAACCCACCTGAAACCCAAAACATAAAACTCAAACCTTAAGACCAAAACCCAAAATCTAACCATAAACCCAAAACTCAAAACAAGAAAGTCAAAAGCCAAAACCCAAAACCTGAAACCTGTAAAGGAAACCTAAAACTTAAAACCCAAAAGCTGAATCCTAAAACCCCAAGCCTAAAAATTGAAAACTGTATCCCAAACCCAAAACTTAAAACCTATTGCCCAAATTTGAACCTCAAACCCAAAACCCGATCCCTAAACCTAAAACCCGAATCTGAAAACCCAAAACCTGAAACACAAAAACGGAACCACGAAACCCAAAATTTGAAACTTAACCCCTATCCCAAAACACGAAACCCAAATTAAAACCTCGAACCAAAAACATGAACAGTAAACCAAAAATCCAAAACCCAAACATTGAACCCCGAGACCTAAAATCCAAACCCATACAATTAACAAGTAACTTGAAACATTAAATCTGAAACCCTGATCCATGACCCAAACCCGAATTCTGTAAATTTAAACCCAAAACCTAAAAATCAAACCTTAAAACCAAAAACTTGAACATCAAACCAAAAAATTAAAACATAAACTTTGAAGGCGAGACTCAAAACTCAAACCTAAGCCCTAAACCTGAAACCCAGAAAACCCAAACACCAAAATATGAAACCTAAAACTGACCTGAAACCTAAAACCTAAACCCAAAACTCAAAACCTGAAACTCAAACCCTGAAACCGAAACTAAAACCCTAAAGCCCTACCAAAAAATAAAAACATGAAAACAAAAACCTAACACCCAAAACTTAAGATCCAATACCTTAGATTTGGGCTTAGGTCTTAGGGATTCGAGATTCAGGTTTTGGGATTTACGTTTAGGTCTTAAGGCTTAGAGATTTGAGCTTAGGGATTAAGGATTATGTTAGGGCTTTGGGCTTAGGTTTTAGGTCTTTAAGCTTAGGACTTAGGGTTTACAATTTAGGACTTAGGGTTTATGATTTGGGCTTATGGCTTTGGGCTTAGGGATCAGGGAATAAGGCTTTGGCTTAGGTATTAGGGCTAAGAGCTCAGGGCCCTGGCTTTGGTGTTAGGGGTTAGAGCTTGGGGCTTAAACTTAAGACTTGAGGTTTGGGCTTTGACTATAGCCTTATGGCTTAGGGCTCAGGGTTTTTGGCTCAAACATGAAAGGTTTAAGGCTTAGGGCTTAGAGCATAAGGGATAAGGCTTAGGCCTTACATGCTTAGGACTTAGGGTTTTTGGCTTAGTGCTTAGAATTTTTTGTAGAGGGCTTAGGACCTTAACCTTTGATCTTAGAGCTTTAGTCTTAGGGCTTAGGCGTATGGCTTAGAAGTTTTGGAATAAGATTTAGGTGTTTTGGATTATTGATTAAAACTTAGGGATTTAAACTTACGACTTTGGGATTAAGATTTTGGCCTAGGGCTTAGGATTTAGGGGTTTGGGATTCTGGTTTTGCGCTTAAGACTTAGAGCTTAGAGGTTAGGAATAAGGGCTTACGTCTTAGGGCTTAGGGCTTAGGGCTTAGTGATGCGGATCAAGTGATGACACAAATCAATCCCAATGAGAAAGGCCAATTGCAAGGAATTTGAGGCCCAATGACAAGGTCAAGAACCAAGAAAATGTATGAAGCGCTATGTGTTTTAGTGGAGAAAAAGCAAACAAAAGAATCTATTCAACATCAAAACAAAACATTTATTATGTTAAGTAATGAAAAAGATATTGATTTCATGCAAGGTGGTCAAGAATACAAGCTCAAGAGCCTAAGCCAACTACAAGTTTCCTTGACCAACAATTAAACCTTTTGGCATAATCAAGAATCTTAATAGATTTGACAAAAATGCTTCCCAAAGATATTTTAGTTTTCTAATATCTTTCTATTTCTTGGATTACTTAGAGTTTATGTAGCCTATGGAAAGGCATCTACGTTATTGTGAAAGACAAGTTTTATGATTAATGTACCTTGAGTGTTTGGAGAGAATTTTCTCTTTGGTTCTTTGCGAAGAACTTGATTTTTATAAAGTTAATTCTTGATAGATCAAATTTGATAGCTTTGGTTCTTATCGACAGGTTTGGTCTGGGTCAAGATCTTTGTTTAATAACTTAGGTTCCGTCGGCAAGGTTTGATTGGGATCAAGTTCCTTGTACTTGATTCAATGGCAATCCAGGTATCTTTTTCTACATTGTTGAAGGGTCTCGGGTTTGATATACCTGTGGTTCTAATCATTTGGTATCAGAGCTTTGGTTCATTTATTCAAGTTTCTATCTTTATTGAAGCTTTCTTTCTTTCTTATTTCCTATCTTTCTATCTTTTTATAAAAAAAATCATATTAAAAAAAACATGAAAAATAATATTGTGCAAAAAAAAGGAAAAGCACAAGAAAAAAAGGTGAAAAAAAAAGATTTTTGCTTATTGTCTTTGTTGCTACTATTATAAAAAAATCTCGTTACTTCAAATAGTGCTTACTATCTTTCGTCATCAATATTTATTTCAAAGTTACTTCTTTTAATTTTGGTGACTTAAAAATTATTCATTGCATTTATTGCTCTTAAATCATTAGAGCAATACTTCATTACTATCATTCATCATTATACATACATTTTCCTTTGATCGCATTATTTCTTTCAAAATAGTTTGACTTTGACGATCTTGGATGTTTGAATTTTTGGCTTAAAAGTTTGATCTTGATTGCTTTTACTTGGTGAACATTTCTCCTGAATTAGATTCTTACATAAAGAACTAAAAGAGAAAATTGAGAGGAAAAAAGCAAGAGTGTGAGACTATTTTATAAAAGCCATTAGTTGACAGAAATACAAGTGTGAGTGACATTGATTGAGTGTACACACGTGAGGGAGGGAGTGTGGTTCGTTTATTTTCTCGCTAACAATTTCTTTTGTTTCTTATATTGAGAAATGAGTATGGATGAAAGTCGAATTAATGTTGAGTTTGAGAATGAGAGCAACAAATCTAAAACACACCAGTATCATAGAAATAACGAGAAGATGGCAATCTAAGCAACATCAAGATGACGATTTCTTCTTTTCATGGTAAAACTTATCCTGAATTATATTTGAAATGGGTAATAAAGATTGATCATATTTTTTATTGTTACAACTATACCGAGGAACAGAAAATCAAGTTGGCCACAATGAAATCGATGGGATATACCATTACATGGTGGGATGAACTAGTGAGAATTCGGAGAAGGCAAAACGAAGGACTCGTTTCCATGGGAAAATGAAAACATTTATGCATAAGAGATATGTTCCTAGTAATTATCATCAAGAAATTAAATGTTTTTCTTTTCAAGGATTCGGCCACTATGCTTCAATTTGTCCGAATAAAAAAACAATGGTAATATGTGACAATAGAGTTATTGAAAGTGAGAACTCAAGTGACGGCGAGATGCCCCATTAGAAGATTGTAGCAATGTAGAGGTAGAGGAACCCATGAGAGGTGAACTCTAAGTAACTAGATGTGTGCTCAACGTTCAAGCCAAGGACGATAGAGATGAAGTACAAAGAGAACACAAATTTCATACTAGATGCCACGTGAATAACAAGGTATGTAGTTTGATAATTGATAGTGGGAGTTGCACTAATGTTGCTAGTACTTTGTTAGTGGATAAGCTTGGATTGGAAACCAAAAAGCATCTCAATCCGTACAAGCTACAGTGGTTGAGCGATTGCGGTGAAGTCAAAGTTACTAAACAACTCAAAATTGCTCTGTCTATTGGAAAATATCATGATGTGGTTCTTCGTGATTTGGCTCCTATGCAAGCAACACATATTTTATTAGGAAGACCATGACAATTCGATCAAAAAAGTCAAGCATAATGGATTCAAGAATGAGTACAACTTTGTTCAACATGGTAAGAAAATCATTCTCAAGCCACTAAAATTGGGGGAAGTTAGTGAAGATCAAGAGAAAATTATAAGAGATTTCAAAATGAGAGAAAAGCCAATATGTGAGCAAAAGAGTGAAAAAATGGTAATGAGAGAAAAATAGAGCGTGAGAGAAAACAAGAAGAGAGTGGAAAAAAGGGAAAAGAGAGAAAATAAGTACAAGAGAGAAAACAAGAGGAGAGTGGAAAAATTAGTGGAATAGCGAGAAAAAATGAGGTGAAAAGTGTGATGTTAGCAAGGCAACAAGTACGTGTACTCATGTACAAGGATATTTATCTTTCTACTAACAAGCTAACCCCTTTGTTTTCAAGTGTTGCTTCTACTCTTTTAAAGGAATTGGAAGGTGTGTTTCCCGAAGAAGTTCCAAGTAGGTTAAGAGGAATCGAACACAAAAATTATTTTATGCCTGGGGTTTCAATACCCAATAGACCAGCCTACCGAGCTAATCTTGAAGAAATAAAGGAAATCCAAAAACAAGTAGACGAGGTAGTAGAGAAGAGTTTCGTGAGAGATTGTCTTAGTCCATGCGCAGTACCTGTGATTTTAGTTCCAAAGAAAGATGGGAATTGGCGAATGTGTGTGGAGTGTCGAACTATCAATAAGATCACGATAAAGTATCGACATCCTATTCCAAGGTTAGATGACATGCTTAATGAATTACATGGTTCATGTTTATTTTCAAAAATAGATTTAAAGAATGGATACTTTCAAATACGGATGACATAAGGGGATGAATGGAAAACTGCTTTTAAAACTAAGTATGATCTCTATGAGTGGTTGTTGATTTTGTTTGGATTATCTAATGCACCAAGTACTTTATGAGATTAATGAATCATGTGCTAAGAGCTTTTATTGGAAAATTTTTTGTTGTATACTTTGATCATATATTCACATGCAGAAAAACCTTAGATACACATGTTGAACATTTGAATCTGGTTTTTAATCAACTTTATGCTAACTTAAAGAACTGTACTTTTTGCATGGATTAAGTAGTTTTTCTTGGTTTTGTTGTAGGATCAAAAGGAATTTTGATGTAATAAGAGAAGGTTAAGGCGATTCGAGAGTGGCAGCGACAAACGAATCCAAGTGAGGTTAGGAGTTTCCATGGATTGGAAAGATTTTATAGAAGGTTTGTTTGAGATTTTAGTACTAACGCGGCACTGTTGAATGATCTTATTAAAAAACATGCAGATTTTAAATGGACCGAAGTTCATGAACACGTTTACAACCTTCTAATAGATAAACTTACTAGTGCATAATTACTTGTGTTACCTAATTTTCATCAAGTAGTTGAAATTGAATGTGCTGCTTCGGGAAAAGGTATTGGTGGCGTTTTAATGTAGGTTCCAAGCCAATCACTTACTTTAGTGAAAAACTTAATGGACCTGCTTTAAATGATCCAACATATGACAAGGAGTTGTATGCTTTAGTAAAGTCTCGACAAACATGGGAACATTATTTGTGGCCGAAAGAATTCATTATTCATTCCGACCATGAAAGTCTGAAGCATTTTACATAACAAGGAAAATTACACAAAAGACACGCAAAAGGGATGGAGTTCATTAAAACCTTTCCATATGTTATAAAGTACAAGAAATGTAAGGAACATATTGTTGACGATGTATTATCTCGAAGGTACGTACTTCTNCAAAAGGGATGGAGTTCATTAAAACCTTTCCATATGTTATAAAGTACAAGAAAGGTAAGGAAAATATTGTTGACGATGCATTATCTTGAAGGTACGTACTTCTAATGTCCTTACAATCTAAATTTCTTGGATTTGAATTAGTTAAAGAATTATATGAAGTAGATTTGGATTTTTGTGAAATTTAGAAATTGTGCGAAAAGATTGCATATTTAGATTATTATAGACATGATGGTTATTTGTTTAAAAAAGATAAACTTTGTGTGCCTAAATGTTCATTGAGAGAACTATTTGTTAGGGAAACTCATGCAGGCAGATTAATGTGACATTTTAGAGTGAGCAAAACCTTAACTATTTTATGTGAGCACTTTTATTGACAAAAAAAATGATAATTTGCAAGTTATTTGTGATAAATGTATCGAATGTAGGAAGGCTAAATCAAAAATCAAACCACACGGAAAGTATATTCCTCTTATAGTTCCCACTCAACATTGGATTGATATTTCAATGGATTTTGACATTAGTTTGCAAGAAACAAAAATTGAAAAGGATCGTATTTTTGTAGTTGTTGATAGGATTAGTAAGATGACACATTTTATTACATGCTCAAAAACTAATGATGCTACACATGTTGCAGATTTATTCTTTAAAGAGATTGTGCGTTTGCATGGCTTACCAAAAACTATTGTTAGTGATCGAGATGTTAAATTTTTAAGTCAATTTTTGAGAGCTTTCTTGAATAAGTTAGGCACTAAACTTTTGTTTTCAACTGTAGCGCACCCACAAACGGATGGACAAACTGAGGTAGTTAATAGAACACTATCTACTTTGTTAAGTGCAATTATTTCTAAGAATTTAAAACAATTGGAGAAGTGTCTACTACATGTTTAATTTGTAGATAATAGAGTTATTCATTCAACTAAATCTTATTCACCATTTGAAATAGTGTATGAATTTAGTCCTTTAACTCCTATGGATATGTTACCCTTGCCTACTAATGAGTTTGGATGAAAAGCCGAACTAAAGTCATATTCGAGCTTGGAGATTTGGGTTTGGATTCACCTAAGGAAAGAAAGATTTGCAACCTCAAGGAGATAGTCCTTTTCAAGTGTTGGAGCAAATCAATTTCAATGCCTACCAAATTTATTTGCCAAGTGAATATGGTAATGTAAGTGCCACTTTCAATGTTAGTGACTTATGATGCAGTAGATTCGAGGATGAATATTTTGGAGGAAGGAGGGAATGATGTGGGTCAAGTGATGACACAAATCAATCCCAATGAGAAAGACCAATTGCAAGGAATTGGACGCCCAATGACAAGGTCAAGAACAAAGAAAATGCATGAAGCACTATNACCCAGGAGATACAAAGATGTATCACGATTTGAAACAGTGTTTTTGGTAGCCGGGAATGAAAAAGAATATCACAAAATATATTGAATCATGTGTTATATGCCAACAGGTAAAGGCAAAACATCAGAGGCCCGCAGGAATGCTGAAGTCGTTGGTTATTTCGGAATGGAAATGGGACCACGTTTCTATGGATTTTGTAGTCGGATTGCCAACAACGATTAAAGGTCATGACAGCATTTGGGTGATTATTGATCGTTTGACAAAATCTGCTCATTTTATCCTGGTAAGGAAAAAATTTTCCGTGGAAAAGTATGCCGAACTACATTTGCAGGAGATAATAAGATTACATGGAATTCCTGTTTCCATTGTATCTGATAGAGATCCAAAGTTTACTTCGAGATTTTGGAGGAGTTTGAACAAAGCCATGGGAACAGAGTTGGCATTTAGCACGACATTTCATCCTCAAACAGATGGCCAGACTGAGAAGACTATTCAAATCCTTGAGGATATGTTTCGCGCGTGTATTATGGATTTTCAGAAATCATGGAGCATGTTGTTACCCTTAGTAAAAGTTTTGTAGAACAACAGTTATCAATCGACTATTTGTATGGCTCCATTTGAGGCATTGTATGGAAGAAAGTGTAGATCTCCATCATTTTGGGACGAGGTTGGAGAAAGTAAAATCTATGGACCCGAAATGATACAACAAACAGTAGAACAAGTGAAAACCATACAACAAAGGATGAAGGCTGCCCAAGATCGTCAGAAAAGCTATGCAGATCGGCGACGAAGAGCACTAGAATTTAAAGAGGGAGATTAAGTGTTTTTGAAAGTTTTGCCATTCAAAGGCATGATGAGGTTTGGGCATAAAAGTAAATTGGCACCGAGATTCATTGGACCATTTAATATTTTGAAGAGAGTGGGAAACATGGCCTATATGCTGCAATTACCGGAATACTTGGCAAGTGTTCACAATGTGTTTCATGTGTCAATGTTAAGGAAATGCATTCGTGATCCATCCCAAGTGATCAAAGCAGAGCAGATAGAAGTAGAGCCAAATATGAGTTATGAGGAGTAGCCAATAAGGATACTGGATACAAAGATGAAGGAGCTGCAGAACAAGCAAATCCCATTGGTGAAAGTTCTATGGCGAAATCATAACGTGGAAGAAGCCACTTGGGAAAGAGAACAAGAAATGAAGGAAAAGTATCCAGAAATGTTTGAAGTCTAAATTTTGAGGACAAATTTTTTGTTATGGAGGGTAGAATGTAACAACCCTCGTTTATTTTAAGAATTTTGATTTTAAAAAAAATCAAAATGAAAGTGTTTAAGATTTTTCTTTATGAATAATTAGAATTAGAATACTCTGTTTGTGGTGTATCACACCGTGCACCGGCCCAAGTGTTTGGGTTTGATTGTGTTTGTTTGATTGTTGTTAGGTTTAAGTAAAGTAATGAAGTAAGTTGGGTTAAATACACTAAATGATTACCTTCAAGTAAGATTCGGTCGACCCCAGGATTTAGGAGGGGTCGACACAAATGGAAGTTTCGGTCGACCCCAGGATCGAAGAGGGGTCGACACAATGTAAGTTTCAGTTGACCCCAGGATCGAAGAGGGGTCGACACAAAACAATCCTTTAGTATAGTTTCAATCGACCCCATGATTAAAGAGGGGTCGACACAATATATAGTTTCGGTCGACCCCAAGACTTAGAAAGGGTCGACACAATTGACATTTTGGGTCAACCCCAAGACCGATCGGTCAACACAAGTTACTCTCTGGAACACTTTCGGTCGACACAATAGACGTGCGGTCGACACAAGTCATTCTCGAGAAATAGATTGGGTTGACACAATTGGACAAGCAGTCGATACATTCATACATGCCGTTGAAAAGTCAGCAAAAACGTGGGGAAATCCAATCAGTGGACGTAAAGAGAAAGTTGATTTTGTTTAATTAAGGATGTAAGAGGGCATGGTCTGCCATTCCCATACCAGCATGGTTCCTTCTCCCTATTTTCTACTCTAAGTTCTCACGTATTGATAAGGGAGAGGGAGATTGAGAAAGAAAAGAGTTCTGAGGGAGAAAGTAGAGAGAAAAGAGAAATATCTTAGAGGGAAGTGGAAAACTATGAAGTAAATTCGTGAAGGCTGAAGTTCAAGGTAATATTTTCTATCCTCCTAAGTTCTTCTAAGTTCAGTAGGGATAATATGATAGTAGTATTTTGAATTGATGGATAAAAATGAAGGATTTCATGTAGGTTTTTAGAAAATCAGTTGATTGTGTGCAAGGTTAGGGTTTTTGAGATTCGGTCAACGTTTAGCACGAATTGAAGTTTATGTCCTTCATAAGAGTTGTAGTAAACTCTTAGAGTGATTTAAATCCATTCGAATCACTCAATTCAAAGTTATGTGTAAAAAGTTATGGACGTTGCAAGTCAGTATATGAAAACTGGGGGGGGCGGGGGGGGTTGGTCGACCCCTTGTAGTTTGGGTCAACCGAAACTTGATTTCAGAAGCGCGACGTCTCTCTTTGTCAACATGGGTCAACCCCTGAAAGTTTGCGTCGACCCAAACAGGGGTTCAAACAGTGAATCCCAAACAGGGGTTCAAGCGCGACGTCTCTCTTGGGCTTTGCAATGTAGGGAATATAATGGTGGAAAGTTGGCCAATGACTGATCAAGAAGTTAGAGCAGAAGGGTATTCAAATGATATAGTTTATTGAGCAACGACCGACGGGGAGTAATGTAACACACACACAGTCAGAATATAAAGTGTTTTGAATGTTTTGAATGTTTTGAAGATGTAATTAAACGTATACCCTTATTTTCGTGTGATGAATTTCAAAGCTTTTGAAATGTATTGTATTTTAGTTAAAGTAATTGTCTTCCGCTGCAGTTTTAAGTTATTAAATGCTTATGTATTTTATTTAAAGGTGGAATTAAAATGTATATTTTTATCATTTAACGGTTTCCTTGTAAACCGGTTTATGAACTAAAGATAGTAGTTTTTAGAAATTAAAGAAATGAGTTTTTCCACCAAAGTAATGTAAGTAAGTAAGTAAGAACGCAGTAACAGACTGGTTCTCGGGCTGCCAGCGAGCAAGTAAGTAAAGTAAGTAAAGTAACAAAGTCAGTAAGTAAGTAAGTGAGGTAAAGCAGCAGGCGGCGGTTAGGGAATCAGGTTGTTACATTCCAACTCATCATTTACAACAATTTTACAACTATCATGCTTCTTGACTAGTGCAGCATGCTCCTTTTTTCATTCCTTATATTTAGATTTCAAGATATTGAAATCATTAAATAAGTCATTGAAAGCATCAAAAAATTCATTATCCTCATCATGATTTTCTAAATCACTAAAGGAGTCAAGTACCTTCTCCTCCTTGGCCATAAAGCACATGTTTGCTATCTCCTCGTCTTCGGATGAGGAACTTGATGAATCACTGTCATCCCAAGCCGCTTTCATGTCTTTCTTCCTGTAGGCCTTGGGATGCTTCTTGATTCTTGGACACTCAGACTTTTAGTGTCCCGATTTCCCGCACTCATAACATTTGACTTCTTTTTCTTCTTCCTTAGGGTGCTTTTCCTTTCTTGGGAACTCTTTTCCATTCATCCTTTTTCTTTGAAGGAACCTCTTGAATTTCCTTGTAATGAGGGCGACATCTTCATCATCCTCTTTACTCTCGTTTTCAGTTTTCTCTTGCTTACTAGATGAAGCCTTGTGAGCGATGTCCTTTTTCTTAGTTGGTTCCTTCTCCTTAATTGCTTCCTTTTCATTGGCTTTAATCGTGATCTCATGAGTCATTAGAGATCCGATGAGTTCCTCAACTTTTAGAATCTTGAGGTCTTTAGCCTCTTGGATGGCAGTTACCTTTGGTTGCCATGCTCTGAGAAGGATTCGAAGATTTTCCTAACACATTCTTCGTCTGTATAAACTTTACCAAGCACTTTTAAACCATTAGTAATGTTAGTAAACCTTGTAAACATAGAACTAACCAATTCATCATTTTGCATAGAAAACAATTCATATTCATGCACAAGCATACTTAATTTGTTTTTTTTACTTGGTTAGTTCCTTCATGGGTTACCTCGAGTAATCGCCAAATTTCTCGAGCATTGTCACAACCTTGTACTCTATTGAATTCATCACCATTTAAGGCACAGTACAAGGTGTTCATTGCTTTGGCATTTAGACTTAATTTCCTTAAGTCATTATCATCATATTCACTACTCGGTTTGGGTATATTAATGCCATTCTAAGTTTTGATTGGCATGTATGGACCATTTTTTATTATATTCCATACGCTATAGTCCATAGCTTGGACAAAGATTCTCATCCTAGTTTTCCAATATACATAGTTGTTTCCATCAAATAGTGGGGGTCTAGTGAAGGTGACATATCCTTTAAGCATAAGTGTAATTTTACTTACTATCATTTTTATGCTAATTTTCATAACCCTAGCTTTTTCATTTTTCACATTTAATTAAATATCTTAATTTATCTTAAAAGTAAGAAATTTTATTTTTTGGGTATTACATAAGGTTAATTTAAATTTTTTTGATAAATATGTATTGTCAATCTCTTTTAAACATTACATATTTCAAAACATTTTTCGAAAACACTAAACATCAAAATACATCTCCCACCGGTCGTCACTTAACGATCCAAGCATCAGCGCCGACTATTCCTCCTCCACCACGTTGTATAAATGATAAGGAAAAACCTCCTCACCACTAATCTCATCACCTACAATACAAAGCTTAATCTATTGAGCTTAAGGCTCAGTAGAGAACCATACATGATTCCTTAATGCCTCATGAATATGCATTTCTTAAAACATGTTCCATTTTCGTTTCATTTGATTTCTTGATAATTTTCATTGGTGTGGGCGTCACAACGTACAGGGAGGGAAAAGCACCATTTGGTCTTCTTCACGGGCAGCCCAATGAACACCATTTGGTCCATTTAAGACAGTTCATGAATACCATATTGGCCGATCCGTAAGACAGCTCATTCCATCCCACCCATAGCTTGATAGTTACATGCTTTATATATCGAATATTCAAGATTATGGAATAGAGGATTGGCATCGTATGGCCTCCCTCGAGACAACCTTACTCTACTCCCTCTACAATATCTCGTTGAATTATCATGAAAACTATGCATGTAAAACATTTTCTTTATTTTCTTAAAACATGAGGCATGATCAATTGTACATATGCATGATATACAACATTCATATAACCTATAATGATAATATTAAATTCAACTTAACATGTCAATCATCAAACAATTCAGTGTATTGTGCGATACACCCTAACAAAATACTATCCATACTTAATCTAGCACCTAATCAATTCAAATCATAATCCATAAAGTCTAGTCTTTGTATTGTATTCCCAATTGGGCCAAAGACATTTAGAGTTACTTACTTGAAATCCTTAGCTTTAAGTTGATCACTCCTTAATCTTCAACACTTATCACTTGGTAACCTTAATACATAAAAGAAAATTGAGTGAGCAATCTAGGATATACCCTATTTTACAGTAACTTCCAACAACTATACCTTGAGATACACAAGTCCAACTACGATGATTCAAGTGTCATAACTTTTGTGATGATGTCTACTGTAAGTCATTTGAAGATAGTAAAATTAAATTACCACTAGAAAACCTTGTAACATTTCAAATTATAAAACTGTGCAGATTTGTCCAAAATTGGGAAATCTTTATACAACTTTAAAAGTCATGCACTAGCAACCATTCTAAACCGACCCAAGCACTTAGATATAAATATAGGCTAAGAATTGATACCTTAGAGGAAAGAAAACTTGCACCAAAGTTTCCAAATTCGTGGCTTCCCTGTTTTCCTCTTTTCTTGCTTCAATAGTGCACTAAATCTCACTTTTATGCACTAAATACCCTCACACACTTCAACTATCCTTAAATCTTCACTTTTCTCATACAAAACTAGAGAGATCTTGAGAGAATGAGATGAATTTTTTGGTTTTCCCCATCTGATTGGAAACCCACTTCATAAAAGCTAAGGAGGAGGTGGAGAAAGCATGAGGTGTTTTCTCCTCATTCCACCCCACTTAAGCTGCTCCCCCAATTCACCAATGATATTTATTTAACTTTAATGATAACATTTTGATTTATATTATTTTACACAGAAAATTAAGGTGGAGGTGGAGGAAAGCATGAGGTGTCCATTCAAGTAGGAGGTGTCCATTCTAATAATCACTAATTAACTCAGGTTAATTTTATGATTGAGAGTTTTATTTATTCTAACTTTCCTTCAAACCCTTCATACACGTAACAATTTTTTTCCCTTCATCGATCACAACTTCTAATTTACCGTACCATCAAAACTAAATCACAAGATTATTGTACCATACACAAAAAGTAAGGGTGTTACAAATTATCTTAGTTATGAAATGATATGACAATTCTTTGTCCTCCAAGTAAGCTTTTTTTT